>JAHDVE020000318.1:0-16022 GCA_022606495.2 Halesus radiatus | reverse complement strand
ATATGATGATAAACGTTGGGAAAAATAAACTTAGCATAATAATTATGTATACAGAGATGTGCTAAATGGTACAGATAAATCAATTATGTGTACGGGAGTATCTTTAATTTCTTCAAAAGATTGGTATTCACTTTGTGGCGTTATTATTAATAAATACTTAAACGTCACTTTTTATAATATCTTCACACTGATTTGATTTCTCTATAATATTTGTTTGTTTTTTTCTCATCTCTTTGGATGAGAAAAAAAAAATATATATATATATATGTTTGATAGGTACTGGCTAGTGCTATGAGGAAGAAAAAAAATGCTTTTTAAACATTCCATCAAAAATTGAACACGCTTCTATAATATACTGGTGCACTCATACATAGTTATTAGAAACAAAGGGAGATGTGGCATGAAAGCGCGCCAACTGACGCCGAGCTACGACTAAACTGCAATCAATGTTGAAACCATATGTATGCTCGATATTATCATTATAATTTACTTATTATTACTATTTACTTATTATTGCTTACTAATTACCACTTACTTGTTACTATTTACATTATTTTATTTACTTATTATTATTTATCGTTTCACTAAACTTGTAAAGCTGCTCATTTCAACATAAGACTGTCCTAGTGAGATGAGTGGATAATGTTTTTGTTCTATTTTTAAATTTAAGAATAAATAAATAAATTCCTATCAAAGAGACGAAGTCAATGATAGTTATGCATTAAGTATGTAGGTAGAAACAAAGGCGGAGTGCCGCTATGCGTAAATGCGATTTATAGTATAGTTGAAAGATGTTGGCGGCACGTCTGTGGCCTCCCATAGCTTCATACTAATTACGGTTCATGGACCTTTTCCCTTGTTTTCTCTCTATATGGTCGAACTACTTGCAATCTACATTTATACGACTTCTCATTCATAACTCTAATTAAATTAATTGTCAACCATAATACACCACCTCTCAAAATCTATTAAAACAGCAGGTATAATATGCAAAAACGTTTACCTACCTATCGCTGTGTACAAAGTAACGTATTTTTCTTTATTCCACCATGCAAATTCTGGTATGGTATCATTATTCTTTTAAAGATTTCAACCAAAAAGAAGACCTTTTATCAGCATGACAGACATGTGGAAATATTGGATTTCGTTTTTTTTGTAAATGTCGTGCTTGTGAGCTGTGAACAATACTGTATTTACTTAGTTGCACTATTATTCTGTAATGTTAAGTATTTTTTTATAGTTGTAAGAGATTTTTCAACTACGAATAATGTTTAGAATAACTTATTGAAGATTATAAACCTCATTGTAATGTTTAGGTAATCAAGGAAGGCAATATTAACATATCTCAAATGAAATACGAGACAGAAACGACACGTAAAGTAAAGGGGTAAAGGTCGCATCTGTGAATCAAACCCAGGACTTATTTTACCGGGACTAGCACTGTAACCACTGAGTTAATAAAACCTTATTACTTATCGATCTCATATCTCGATTTAAGAATTACTAATAACATCTTCAAATATTTCCCGTAGTTTTGGCTGCTATTTTTTGTATGATTGCAAGTTTCTACCCGAATTTATATCAATTATTATAGATTCTAGATTGAAAACTAATTCGGGCAGAATCTTGTAATCATGCAAAATAGTAGTAGCCAAAAATATGGAAGTAAAATTCAAATTAAATTAACAAATAATTCCATTTTTCCGACTTCTAACGTACATCGTCTAAAGTATTCGTTTTTCTTAATCGTGCCATGTCATCCTGGAATCCCACCATCCTATTATTTCGTCCACTGACCACCAACGTCATATATCTAAATATATAAAAATCAATGTAAGTTTGTTTGTTTGTTTGTCTTCGATTTTCACGAAAATTACCGGACCGGTTTCGATATAAATAGCACATTTTGTTTTCATTATTGCTGGAAAAGTTTAGAGAGTTTATTTTTTTTTTTATATAAATACCGCACAAGAGTCCCAACTGCTCCCGACCATCTGGAGCCCGTGAGACTATTGCATTCCCAATTAGGGAATGTTGTGAGGCAGAAGGTATTGGGGAGGGGAAGGAGAAGGGGAAGAGGAAGGTAGGGAAATAGGGAAATACCTGGCTATACAGATCTGGTCACCAAACACGGCTAAAAGCCATTTCAAGCAATGTTTCAATTCTGAATGGTGGTTTTTCACCAGGGCGATACTGAGAGTATCTTCCACTCTGGAACGTGCGCAAATACACTATTATTTTAAATGAATTAATTGTGAAACAACACAAATTAATTAAATACAATTTACTTGCGCACGCCGGGATTTGGACCCGCGACCTTCGGATTCGTAGTCGAGAGCCTTACCCCTCGACCATGGAGGCCGTCAAAAGTTGCAGTTTGAATGAAATCCAATATGTAAAATTGTTGCTATAACGTTTTAAAATTAGTATGAAAAACATTAAACTCGCCATGTTTTATTTGGTTAGCCACAGATTGCATATTCAAAAAAAAAAGTTTTTTTGGATAGAATATTTTCAAAATGGAAAACACGAGTAGGCACCTACTTAAGAACTTTATGATTTAGATACATTTTGAAAAAATAAACGTTTGGAATGAAATAAAATATTTAAATGAATGTTTCTTCATTTGGAGATAGTTACTTTCGCTGTCGAATCAATTATTGTACCCGAGCAAGGCCGGGTACACATCAGCTAGTATATATATATAATCTATCGACATCCATTTTTTCATCCATCCTCTGAACGTAAAAAATGTTTTAAGAATAGTTACGGAAATTTGATTTTTTTGAAAGACCGCTAACTGCTTTTTGAAAAAAATATACCACCAAGAGTGTTTCCCTCCATTAAAATACTTCGGGTTAATCTAACCGCATAATTAATGCACGCTTTATCATAATGTAAAAACACCGTAATTGTCTTACTATTATATATCATGCTTGAGAATAACCTTGAATTGTTCTCCTATGCCATTTTCATTCGTGAGCACATGCGCTGAAGTGGATTAAGGAGTCAAAATAATTATTGTTCATTATATCATTTCAAACAATACATTATATGTGTTTGAATTGAAAATCAAAATCTTCAATCTAGACATCATCTATGAAGGCTATATCTATTAAGTTGAAACATCAATTAAATTAAGATTACTAAGTAGATTTAATTTATAATCGGAAAAAAATATAAAACAAACGTTTTGTCTTAATCCTCTCTAATCATTTTCGAGAAGATATTTTTATATGTATATTCTTATTTATTCATAAATACTACTTCTATGTATAACTGCACACTAATTTTATACGACTGATCTCGTATTTTTCTACTGTACTAAATAACAGTGTATTTTATGAATTTATCATTTAAGCGAAATTCCCTCACCAAACACAATAACCTTGTTTATTTATGATGAGGGATAGCTATTTTATTTTTAATTTGCTGCACTAATAACGTAATATAAAATATTATAAAAAATTTCAAATCAAGTAAAATAAATGTATTTATTTTCTTAGATCATTGTTCGATGCTGTAATCATAAAGATTTTTTTCGTTTACGCCATAATTAAAATTATTTGAACGCGGGAGCGATCGCAATCCGTTTAACGTAGTTTTTCGAATATTAATTGTTTTTGATATCTACGTCCTAATTGTTTTTTTTTTCATTTTGTTGGTTGATTTATTGGATTTGAACTGACATCAACAAAAAATTCGAAACAAAATAAATCTAAAAAAATTATTATTTTGTTCTTAGAGTGTTAACTTCAAAATGCATTTCCCGCGAATGAAATGTCTAGTTTCTATAGAAATTTAATTTTTTGTAGCAAATAGTTTAATAGACATACATAATGAGCATTCCTCCATCGTCATTCACCGCAACTGGTAATAAATTGTATGCTTTTTAAATATTAAAGCCGGAATTCATTTTCGCAGCTCAGAAGGCAAATCTCAATTTTTGCCGACTCTAATTTTAGTTTTGATTGATTTGCTTAATAAATAAATAATTATAACAAAGAATATTATATTTTATATTAATTATATTGCAATGGTAATAATTATGAATAGATACGTGCAACTTTTTTTAATGTGAATACCACACAAGAGTCCCAAGTGCTCCCTGCTAACCGGAGCTATTGAGTCTATGGCATCCCCAATTGGGATGTGTTGTGAGGCTGAAGGGTATGTTGGAAAGGAAATAATGATAGCGAAGTACTTGGCTATTCAGATCTGGTCACCAAACACGGCTTAAGTCATTTCTAGAAACGTATCACCAGGGCGATACTGAGCATGTCCACTACTCTGAAATATACTACAAAATACCTACATATTACTTAATATGAATTAGATGTGAAATAACATAAATAAATTTAATTTAATTAGCTTGCGTCCGCTGGTATTCGAACCCGCGAACGTCGGTTTCCTAATCAACGACCTTTACCCTCAACTACGGAGGCCGTCAAAGTAATGAGTCACTTACGGGAGATGTTTATTAAAAACGCATAAGATACGTTACTCCCGCCTGCATGTAAATATTTGTATATTTTCATCTCGATATCGGTATCTATCAAACAAAATAATTTCACGTGGAGATATATTTTTAGAACATTACAAAAAACTTGTCATAATTCATAACTACGTAAAAACCGCCGCCTCATATTCGACATTCGCCTTTGAAAAAACCTTGAACTTTTTCAATAATTACAGAGTCTGCAGTCTGAACCTAAAATAGAACTTTAAAGTACTCTTTTTATGAATCTCCAATTACCTGCAAACATTCTACGAAAGTGCCACATTAAAGTGGGATTGTAATTTGTTATATTTGCATTACGTATCGTACACCAATCATCAAATGTTACAACAGTCATTAAACAATGTTCTCTATACTCAAAGCAACCGCATAATTTCCTATTATATTATAGTAAAAAAATAGGAATTAAAAAAAAAATATTTAAAGCTCTAATATTTTTTTTGTTATTGATTGATATTTTTATAGAATTTCGACTATTAAATCTGATCTATTTATATAAGGAGAATAAAAACTTTTTTTTAAGTAGTTGAATATTACATAATTACTAATGAACCAATATATCTATTTTTTGTAACAAATACGCGTGGGTATACTTTACAGTTGTAAAAAATGTGATTTAAATAAATAACCTACATTTTAAAAGAAAACCAAATATCATCAAACTTGCAGTCAAAGAGTTTGTTGATGTTTTTTTTTCATAATTCTGTTATGAATTTAAATTAGTTTATTATAGATACTGCCGTATTATAATATCCTTTATTATTATACATGTGGACATCTTCAATTACCACCTGACAAAAATATTCCTTTTTTGTAATAAAAAATAATAAATGTTTCACCGGTCAGTGGCTGAGTTGGTATCGCGTTTGGGTCTCAACCAGGCGTCGTGAATTCAATTCCTCGGCTGGCTAAGTCCTCCATTTCCGACACAAGCAATATCTTCCGCTTACTGTGATGGTAGTAGGAGATTTTCAAATATTGTCAGGTTATTCGTAAGTAGGGCATATTTGTCTTTCTTTAAAAAAAATTTAAAAAATCATTCAAGATAAATTAAATTAAAAGAATGGAACATGAAACCGAAAAGTGATTTCGCATCTTTTGAAGAAATAATATAAACAACTCTAGAATGAAACTAAAAACCGAAAAGATACAAAAAAAAAGCAGTGGTACCTTTATGTCTAACTATACCGTAACATTTTTCTTCACCTATCTTTTTCTATGTTATTTCTTTAAAAGATGCATAATCATTTTTGGCGTAATTATCAATAAAATGCATAAGAATTGATTTGTTTTCATGACTGTTTAATATGATATAAAAAATATCTACATATTTCAAAAGCGAAGGTTTCCTCATCAGGGTACATAGTACACAAAAAAATAATGACAAGTATAGAAAAATGATAAAGATAGAAAAATACTAATGTAAGAATGGACAAATTACAATCTCTGAAATGTATTTTTAAATTAACTATATTTAGAATAGGTATTATTAATATAATTTTAAATAATGATAACTATAATTTATATTTTTGCTTAAAAATATGTGTTTTTTTTATATTTCGAATACAAATTGATTATTTATGATTTTATAATCGTTTTTTTCAATAATTTTTACATGAATTAATTACCTACCTACTTTTAACACTTATTGTAAATTTTTTATTATGTTTGAATTTTGTCTATTCTTAAATTATTATTTTTGTGTATCTATGTTTATTATTTGTCTATACTTGAAATTTTTTTTTAGTGTACTGTTTATCCTGATGGGGGAAATTGCTTCTGAAAAATGTATATATTTTTAAAAATAAAAACAGTGGTATAAACAATGTACTCCTTTTTAATTATTTCTACAAATAAATCTATGTTTCTAGGAAAATATCCTTTGTCTAAATCTCCATAAAATATCTGATAAATAGTTGTAAGTCGATCCCTTTCGTTTTTTGTTCCGCTGTGGTTTAGCTTACTTTACCGTACAGTAAGGTTCACCTTGAAATAGCAGTGGTTTTTGCCTTATGCTATGAAAAACTCATATAGCGAAATATTTGCTTCATTTTGGCTTTCAGACGATATGGTCCCACGAGACGCTAGCGAACCCGTTTGACACAATTATTTTTTGCAACACTACGTATGAAAATTACAAGCAACATAAAAAACTTACGTCTCAACATTGTTGAGGAAGTAGTAGGCATATGTCATTTAAAGTTTTTTTCTGTGAAGTGTTTTTCACCAATATTAACATCACTTAAACCTTTTCCAAAGCTTTGCTAGTTCTGGCCACCCGTAGTAAATGTCTCCAGCCTAGTTAATCGCCTGTTTCTGCCTGTTCAATAAACCCAAGAATACGGCGTTGGCTGAGGTCCTCGAACACGAATCCGGAGGTCGCGATTTCGAATCCGGGCGTACGAAAGTAATCTTTTTTAAATGAATTGTTTTATGTAATTAAGTAAATGAAACACGTTGTTATAAACCACGAATATATTTTATTTTCACCAACCGCTTCCGCTGAACTCAAGCATAATCAGGGTAAATATAATAATCAGTTATTATATTTACCCCGATGAAGCTTGAGTTAAGCGAAACCGGTTGGTGAAAATAAAATATATTCGTGGTTTATAACAACGTGTTTCATTTACTTAATACAATGTCAAACCACAAAGTGATTGCTTCTTATGAAAAAAATAAAAATGTTTTGTATAACTTTAATTCATAAAAAAATAGTACATAGTATGGTTGCGGCACGTTCCCAAATGGTACATACTTTCAGTATCGCCCTGGTAATAGACCACCATTTAGAACTTAAACTTTTCTTGAAATTGTTTTTGCCGTGTATGGTGACCAGATCTGAATAGCCAGGTACTTCCCCTCCTTTCTCTTTCCCACCTTTTCCCCTCACCATTGCCACCAGCAACATAATTATCAATAAATAACAATACCACAATTTGAGATTCCATAATCTCACTAACTCCAGTTAGCAAGGAATAGTTGGGACTCTTGTGCGATATTCCGATAAATAAATTTAAATTGAAATGTAAAAAAAAAAAAAAACTAAACACTAAACACTAAACTATCACGCCAGTAAACAAATTATAATGAAACAAAGCGAAATCCAGATAAAAAAATGTTATCACACATGGGTAATGGCGGTAAGGACCAAGCCAATAAGGATTTATTTGACTGCTCTATTTTCCGTCAGTTTGACAAGGCATATAAATTCATTATTTATCCATAGCAGTTTTCCATGTTCAAACGCTTGTCTCACGACTTAAAGGCATCAATCTTCATTAACCTTGGGGTTAATTTTTTTAGATCTGGATAACCTACCGATAGATCTACAACGCCGACCTATTTATAAATTATTCACAACTGCGTCAGATACAATGTTTAACAGCTTAGCTGTTTGGGAACAAATGAAATGAACGCATATAAAATGAATCAATTTGGTTCATTTATTATTCCTATGCGGCGATCTATTTTTATATTATTTTATATGTCCGGTTGCCAAAATTATATCGTGTGTTTTTGATACCATCACAAATTATACCACTGAACAGTTTTAACGATCGAAAAGAAAAAAAATCACAGTACTACCACCTACTGGTTTCTGTACTCATAAAAACCTCTGAAATTATCTAATTAACATATTGTACATTATATGACTTGGACAATTGAAGTTTTTACGCAGCTCTTATTATAGCTTTTAAGTTTCTGGTATTTGTATCTACTTAAAAAAGTAAGAATAGATTTCAAAAGACGTAAGATTTAATATAATTTTACGCTTTTTGCGGAGTATCTTATTTTTAACATTTTTATAACTAAATCAACGTCTACATTCATACAAAAATTTCATTAAACAATTAATGTCATATAATTTGTTAGATTGTACAACTCTTCTATTTAAAGCCTTCTCCATTCAGTTGCCCCACGTTTTACGAAAAGTATTCACAATTGCCCCGGAACAAAATGTCCGCCCGCGCGTTACGTCAACGCTTTACTGCTGTATTTACATTATTTTCTATATAAGTACACAAAGAAAATAATTTGAACCGGACAAATTTTGTATTTATTTTTTATAGTAAACAGTTAAATTAATAATAAATCAGTGACCACCTCAGAGCTTCCTGGGTTTTCGCGCACGTTTAGTATTCTGGGCCGGGAAATTGAGTGGATATGCTTGTATACATGAGAGGAATAATGTAAGGTACGCCAATACGTAGTTAATAATATAGTAATGTAATAACAGGGTTCCTAGAAAACATTCATAATGAATAACTGATTACAAAGACATGGTACAAATAATGGTGTTTTCGGTCAACCGGAATTCAATGGAAGAAGCTCCGGAGAATTAGCTTCATTGGTCCCTTCAACACCAGCGCGCTACCGTAATGTACGAGTAAGTACCTACAGCTGAGCAAAAACTAGACTTTGAATCAATTTTTAACAAAGCTGTCTTGATAAGGGTCGTAAATAACTTTCAGATGATATACTGACAATGACCCTGAAACTACAAAAAAATTTGATATCAATTAAAAAAAACTTCTCCGCTTTACCAAAGGATCCCCTAGTAATGAAGTCCACGGTCTAATAAAATATGTTTTTTTTATAATAATATAATTATATTCAAATTATACAAGTTTTCACATCGTCGTTAAGTCAAAAAACTTTATAATAAATCTTTTGTTTTCGTGCAAAAAAATACAATTTGGCAAGCGTACAATAGGTTTTTAATGTTGCGATTAGGTCGAATTTGAATTATTTACACTCCTGTTTTGATTTTGAACGGAAAGTTAAATTACATGTAGTATAAATCATGTTTCGCACCTCTGACATTTAAACACGTTTCGTTCAAATTAAAATACAGTTTATCAAAAAACAGATTAGCCCTGGATTCATTAGAAATCTAATGAAACCGGTTCGTTGATCAATTTTGTGGACACAATTGATCGTAAATTTGATCGATTGTTGCGTTGGAAGAACATAGTTGTGCATTTCAGCAACGTTGAAGCAAAATTTCGCCTCAATTAGTAGGATTGAGAAGAACGGTCGTTACAAGTGGAAAGTGGATTTTGCATCAAAAGATTGGTGTTAGCGATGTTTTGTGACCGGCGACGGATTAGACTAATCCCTGTACTATTTTTAAATATGTAATTGTTTACAAGGCAAAGAATATTATTTCAAATAAGTCTCAATTAAATAAAGATGGTCCTCGAAGTATGACATGAGATATTCATAACGTTGGAATTCCTTATTTATATTGGAACAATAATTTTAATTTCACTTAACCTCACTCAAAGCAACAAGGGCAGAATATTTTTATGGTTTACGTTTCGACATATTTGAATCCACATCCGTGGGGGTGGGTAGAGGGAATGCAACACCACACAACGGAGTTCAGGTATATTCTCATTTCTTTGTACACCCATACAACGCATATTACTCCGCACATAAGTAATAATTATGTAATACTCTTCTGTTATTCTAACTACGTGTTTGATTTTCTTGATTTCACATTGTTTATTATAACATGCGATGTCTATTTATTTTTTTGTCTGTGTTACTCATGCGAGTTTAATCCAATATAACAATCATCTTCACATCATATATAATACGTGAAAAATTCAAAAACTAATATTTTTGATCTACTAAGAATCAAACCCAAAACATCCCTTAACTGATTGTAAAATTTGTAGACCGCTAAACTACAGAGGTCAATATTTTGAGTGGAGGTCTGTGAGAATATAAAACACTGTAAAGTTTTTAAAGGAAGTGTATGCTTCTTATCTTAGTGAAAAACTAACCTTTATTAATGTGTTATATTAATTTGTTGAAAGTTAAGTTAATTACAGACTTAAACATAAGTGTCCTGTTTCTATAGATGATTTATCGGTTAGAATTAACCGGAAGGACTTTTTATTTAATAATTATACCTCCTTAATTACACCATGAATCATTCAAAAAACTTCAAAAGGCAGACACACTCTTCCAAAGAAATGTACCACTTTAGGAAACAATATTTCATGTTCATTTAAGGTATCATTATTATAAACCATTCATCAAAGTAATTACTCTATTACTATTGATGATTTATCCTTCTAACCATGGAGTAAAAAGACTTGCCTTCATTTCACCTTTGCTATTACCAAAACGCTTTATCAGAAAATACAAATGCTTCATTTTTAAAAAGCCTATAATCATTATTATTTTGATTCTCAGGGACATCATCAGAATTCAAAGTAAAATTCAATCAATCATTGGGGCCCCTAACTCCCTTTAGTCACATATTGTTCCCGTGGCAGTTTTGAATGACTGATATCAATTATTATGGGATTGATTCAAAATTTGACAGCTCCGCGTCGGTTGGCGATGAAAACATTGTTTAATTCGAGATTGGCTGATAATAATTCACCGAATCACATAAAATGTCATTTGATGTCGTGACTGTAACAATAAATAAAATCACGGGTTTAAGAAACTGAGTGTTTTGTTAAAATATATCACAAGCCTGTATTAGCAATAAATCAATCAAACTTCTACAACCACTCTTATTGCCTTTTCGATATTTAATCTGTTATTTTAACGATCGTTTAAAATTAGCGAACATATTTTATTTTTAAATTACCATATTTCTTTAATTTATCTGGACGGTTAACAAATTAATGGGCTTTATGATGCATACAGCTTTTTTAATGTTTTTTTTTCTTCTTTACAATAGGAGATATTTATGAAAAAAGAGGGTTATTATTATATTTTTTTGGTTAATTTAAATTGATTAAAAAAAATAAAAATAAAAACAATGAAATAATAATTGCAAACAATTTAGTTTACAATTTTGAAAAGCGTGACCTATTTTTGGTAGTCATTAAAATAAAATTTAAAAATCAATATAATTATTCGAGCCCATAAAACAAATCAATTGCCTTTTTTGGAATAATGTAATGTAGAGTAACTAACTATTTTTTTCTAATTTAGCCATTAGAGTAACTCATGATTCTGTTACTTCCTGATTTAAAATATCTTTTAAGACAAAGAAAAAAATTCAGCTGCACGCCGTGCGCTAATAGCTTTCGACTTGGAAGCATTGTTTTTACACTCCTCATAAGTTAGGATTTAATGAATAGGTTTCTGATATAATTATAACGAAGAACCAACAAGGATGAAATATGTGTAACCTCCATTAGCCGTGAGCAATTTTTAGTTGTTATAGGCCGGGCGAATCGGCTGTCACGCGAAATGCTAATAATCAACATGCAAACTACAAAACACAACAAAATTTCATTGTCTTAATTACTAGCTCTACTACCCGGCTTTGCGCGACATTTTAACACTAAAAACATGTGTGAATATTGATTTTCTTTTTATATAGTCAAAAGGTACTTGCCGTGTTTTTTTTTTTATAGTTGAAGGAAGGATTAAAAGCTCAATAACTGAATTGTTAATTACAATAGAGTTCGGTGGAAAAGTGCATAAATTTTGAAAAGACTAGTCCAGAATAGCGCAGGTTTATGACAGCTTCTCAGCTGTCTTACAAGATTTGTTTTTAAATTATAAGGTTATTTGTTTTTTAAATTATAAGGTTATTTGTTTTTAAATGATAAAGTTATTTGTTTTTAAATTGTAAGGATGTTTGATTTTAAATTATTAGGTTATTTGTTTTTAAATTATAAGGTTATTTGTTTTTAAATTATAAGGTTATTTATTTTTAAATTATAAGGTTATTTTTTTTTTAAATTATAAGGTTATTTGTTTTTAAATTATAAGGTTTTTTGTTTTTAAATTACAAGGTTAAAAATGGAGAATAATATTAACAAATCTTGAATTTGACATAAATTGAACTGGTCTCATTAGCTAAGTTGGTAAAGCGATTTCCCTGGATAGGCAGAGGTCCTGGGTTCGAGTCCCAGATGCGACTGAAATCTTTTTATTTTCTGTCTTTTTTTTCCGTTTTCATGTTTCATTTAGGTTATGTTAATATTATTTTCTAGAATGATTAAATATAACAGATAATATTATAGGTAAATGAGGAAAAAATATTGTGAGCTTAAAATGCTTGTATTAACCTAGTATTCCAAATTGAAAAAAAAGTGCAACTTTTATAACGTTAAAGAAAACTGTATAATTTTGTAATTATTATTATTTTTTAATTTGATTATATGTCCATCTGGACTTTTACTTTGAATTTTAGAACAGTATATAACGATTTTTTTTTTAAAACGTTTAACACTAACACAAAATCGAAGACTAAAACAATATTATAACACAAATCATTAACGCTACATTATTCAAGCCACAAGTAAATGCAAAATTCATCAAAGCGCTGGTATAGATGACGTCTTACTTAATAAATGGTGTCAGCAAATATTTCAACAATACCTCCAAACCTATTGGCCAGATTATGTATTCTATTGGTTAGTGAGTGAGACTGATAGTTGGTTATGTACGTGTTGTAGAAAAATATTATGTTCCTCGTATATTACATCTATTATTATAAACGATTATATTATTAGATGCAAATTTATTAATAACTGAATAAATTCAAAATTAAATGAATTAGTATTCGAGTCAAAATACCCTATTAAGTTATATTCACATTTCAACCGTATTAAAAATAACAATCATCAGCTTTGAATTACGTTGCGAAATAGCCCATTTAAATTTGTTAGAAATCCTTAGAAAAATATTTGAATAAGTCATGCTTGGCTTCTCAGTATAAGCTTAGTTCCCTTTGAATGCACACATTTATCGGCCAATTATCTATAAATGGCAAAAATCAATTCGCTGGCGTTTTTTTGCAGTGATTATACTGTATTTCCTCAAGGCCGCATTGTCAGATCACACAATATTTGCTGTATAATATGTAACTTAAATTTCACGCTTAAACTTTTAACATTTAAAATTTGACTTAAGAGGAACGGCTGCGCTGCCAGTTTCACACGTAATTTAATTTTGGATTTGACGACAAAATATCCATCCAAACTGAATGATATTTAAAAAAAAATTAAAAGTTTAGTAAATATCTAGTACGTGTGAGATGTATTTTATTTATTTTTGTTTTAAATTATGAAGGATATGACATGAAAAAAAATCAATTTTCGTAATTTTAGAGGCAACTTAGAAAATAATTTATGGGTTTATCGTTTTTTTTATGTAATTATCATATTTGCTATATAAATATGATTACGTATGAAAACATAACATTTAAAAAAAGATTTTTTTCGGGTTGACATTTTAAATTATGTACAGTAAATTTGTGTTCCAGCGTAAATTGGTCGTTTTTAATTTAATTTAAAGTCCACCATAATGCTTATATAAACATTATTTTATTATTTTTTTATTTATTTTATGTTTCATTGTATTTTCAAAGCAGACGGGGTAAAAGTATTTTTTAAATCACCGTTAGCCTCCAAATAATTATTAAAGGTACCTCTAAAATCGCGAAAAATTGAAAAATTATTTCCCTTAATAGGCTATATTTCATAATTTAAAACAAATTATATCTAATCCGTACTAGATACTTACTATACTTTTTGATTGAAAAAAAAAGATCATCAGGTTTAGGTGAGTGTTTTGACCTAATATCCAAAATTAAGTTTTGTATGTAACAGGCCGTGCAACCATTCCTCTTAACGACTATTTTCGTCTTAATATATACCCACCATGGAAAATATAATATCCCATTTCAATAGCGTGAAATAAATTACTACACTTATTTTTTTCTTTAAACTTCTATTCATAGTCAACTACATTTCTCGATTTAATAACTTCTCTCCACTTCTCCTCATCATCTCTCCACGCGTTTTCTTTCTTTTCATTAATATTAGTCACACATGCATTCATTAGTTCAGAAGCATTCTCACCCCAGACAAAAATGAACACGACACTATATGGGCATACGTAATAGGTACTTTAACAATGTAAATTTGAATATACCAACTTTAAAATTTGTAAAAAAATTTACTGTGTATGTTCAAATGAATAAAAAAAAAACAGCACAGGCAAATTTTTTCTCTTACAATGTTGGCAGTGGGAGTTAGTTCTTTTTTTAAGTTCATAAATTAAATAATATCCATTATTATTCGATTAAAAAACCGTTTATCTATATAAAAGTTCTGCTAGGTAATTATTTTAACCTGCAACAGCTGTTTCGTCTTGCGATGGCAGTATCAAACTGACAATAATAATAACGCGTAATTTATTAAACTCAGAACTTTTTATGAATAAACGGTTTGTATAATTAAATAAAAAATATTTTTTTAAATTTAAAAACTTTGAGTTAATATTATGGAAGTTTACAAATTAAACTTGAACGCTATAAATAGTTAGTTCTTTTCAAGCTTAGGTTAAGTGAGATTCCTTTAATGATTTTCCTTGATGTCATTCATTCAGTATTATACTCTACACGGAGTCGACGACATGTAAAAGAACTTTCGGGCACCTAGGCAATCTAACCTGTAGTATGTGAGGATAATTCGACCACAATGGATTTTTATTATTCTCAACCTACTCTACTAAAATATGCTCTTTCATGTTTACTATATTTAATACAAATATCAGTTCATGTTCACCAAAGTCAAGCACTAAAACACTTAGTCAAGAAACAGGTAATACTGGAATATCGTTTTTTTTAATAAACACAGACTCCCGTGCGAGGTCCCAAGCTATATGGTCAATATATCACGAAACAGAGTCATTTCACGAATATTTTGGTTTGAAAATCTATACTTAAATACATTTTACTATTGTTTCTGCATAAGCCTCTTGGCGTCCGGCTATGGATATAGGGGTCTCACATTTTTTGTCCAGATTTGCCAAATGATGTCGGCTATAATTCCAACTCTTATATTGCTTATGAATTCCAAAACATTTTATATGAAAATGCATAGGTATTCAAAGAAATTGCAGGAATTTTTCTAACTCCATTCAGAAAGGTGCATGATTTGCCAAAGGCGGAATCACCGATATTTTGAGCGTACACACAGAAACAAGTGGAGCGTGGTTGGAATGCTCTCAAACGAGTCCGGGTACCAGAAGATGAAGAGGTTTCTCGCAAAAGAAATTCCTAGCGATTCTGCGAATCCAGTAGGAACAGGAATGAAGGAGAGGCTTGGATGGGAAACAGCATTCCTGAGATTTCTTGTCCCCTCCGTTGACGCGCGTTGTTTTAAGATTAATTTAAATACTCATCTGGGACTAATGCAGCCAATTAGTGCTTTTCATCACATTTCATTTAGAATTATAGTATTTGAAATAATTATTATTCATTCTTCTGGAAACGCTTTCATGCTCTATTGCACTCGTTCGCCTGATGTATGTCGAAAATTTAAAGTAAAATGGAAGATTAACCTCAAACAGTTAATTAACTCAAGCTCATTTTCATAAATATGAGACACTAATGAGAAACAAAAATATAGCTCATTTGCCTCATGCTACTGCCATCAAAATCGCAAGTTAATGGAAAATTTATTGAATGTTCCCAAAAATCATTTATTACAATTTTTTTAGAGTCGGC
>JAHDVE020000317.1:0-84457 GCA_022606495.2 Halesus radiatus | reverse complement strand
ACCTCGTATGTGGGTTACCGACATACCGACATATGCGCCCTTGGGGTGATTTTACCGACTTTGATTTTTCACAAAAACGGCGGTATACAAATCATCTCGATACATTTGCGAACATCTAACAACCTATAATAAATGTTGTTCTACATCTAAGGCTGCGTATATGGTAGACATGCGAGCCGAACTACGAACACGAAAACTACACATTTTCGATTTAAAATTTGTAAAGGAACGACAAAATGATTTTCTAAGCCATTATGTTTAGTGCAAAATGTGCAAGAAAATAGAATATGTACACTCCGAAGACCCGAAACTGAAAGTGTCTGTAAATACTGATGTCGTCGAAGGAGTAATATGTACAGGAAATGGAAATTCACAATGGTATAAAATTTTTGGTATTAAATATGCCAAATATGGGTCGTTCAACTTACACGAACATAGAACAATATTTCTATTTTTGAAACTGACAATACATGGAGGAATTCCATTATAATAATATAATAAAACACGCATAAAACTTAATTCCACTTTATTTTTATTTTACCATAACCGGTTTTAGCTTGTTAATAATAATAATAATAATTGGATGATATAGCGCCGTTTTTTGTGAAAAATCACCTCAAGGGCGCTGTACAAATATTTCTTAACTAATTATGTACAAACAGATACAGAAAAACATACTTACCTGGCAGGTCGCTTCAGATGAACACAGTTTATTAGAAAATTTATTTATAGAGATGATAGTTTTACATGGTTATTTGTTGCTCCTTTTCTATTGATGTTACATTTATTAGAAGATTGGTGGCACAAGAAGAGTTGGTATTTATTGAGATACTTATAATTTTTAGGACTGGAAAGTATTCATAAAATGAATTTTATGACTCAAAATATCTATAAAATTACCTTAAAAAGCGTAAGAAGCTTTTAATAAATATTAACTTTTAATTTTTTATGTACACTTTGGTTATTTACAGTGTTGCGAGCTGTGGACGCATTTGCGCACCGATGCGTGGATTTTTTTATTTTATTTATTTAATGACTTTAGGTAAGTACTAACCGGCTAGCCTAGCTAAGCAATTTACAGGTGAATTTCTTCAATAAAATAAAGCCATCTTCAGACTGGAACTGGTAAAAACGGCGCTATACAAATCATCTGATTATTATTATTAATTATTTGACTAGAACTCTACGCCTTTAATTAAAATTCAATTTTCGAATTAATTGTTAACAATGAATTTAATTGAAGTACTTACCTAGATCGAATACTTTGAATAAAATCAA
Organism: Halesus radiatus; assembly: GCA_022606495.2. NCBI lineage: Eukaryota > Metazoa > Arthropoda > Insecta > Trichoptera > Limnephilidae > Halesus > Halesus radiatus. The sequence continues at coordinate 83,179 of JAHDVE020000317.1, read as the reverse complement.
GAATGAAAGAATTATAGGTACTTTAAATAGGTACCTATGTTTGGAACCAAATTTGATGTTTTTTCTAAAACAAAATTCAATTTTCAAATAAACTCTTTAACTGAATGAATTTTTACCAACAGTTTGATTGTTTTCGTGTATGTACGCATGACGAAATTGAATTTAATTTTTATTTATCAAAATTGCACAGTACATTTTATATGCGTACAAAAATATATTAATAGAATATTGTAAATTGACAACTCCATGAATACTCTGAATACTCAACGAAAATCCAAAAAGGTCGTAATATGTAACTACGACCGCCTTTAAAAAATCCCGAGCAAGGCCGGGTACACATCAGCTAGTCCGTAATAAATTAGTCTGCTAGAGAAATCATCCGCGCGAGCTGAATTTATCACAGCTAAATACCCACCTACTGTGTGTGATGTAGTATGATGATTTACGTACGAGTGTATTGGTTGGCGAGCAGCTATAGCGATACGATCCTCGTCCCCCGTACCTGATTCCGATTCCCCTTTCCCCCCGCTAACAAAAAAGTGCGAGAGCGACGCAAACAAAAAAATAGGTGAAATTAAACTTGAATTTGTCGCTAACTAAATAGTAAATTTTGACGCAAATTAAACTATTTTCAGCAGTCATTAAAATTTGATTGTATACTTCATCATATTCCTGAGGTAGTATGACGAATATTTTTTTCAAAAATAGTATCCATTTAGTCACAAATATTTTCCAAAGTTGCAGCTAAAAATATGAATAATTTGTCATCTTTCGTGGCTTATATTTTCTAAATTAAAACAAAAATAAAAAAAAATACTACTAATCCTTACTAGATATTTACTATACCTTTTGATAAAAAAATATCTCATTAAGTTTGGGTGGGTATTTGGCCTCTAATCAATGAGTAAGTTTTGTATGAAACAGCCCACGCAGCCGTTCCTCTTAAGAATGCGGGCAATTTTACGCGATGTCGCTCTGCGTTCACCCGGATATGGGTTACTACTATATGGTTAACGAATTATTGTAAAAGCATTAAGTAATTTTTTTTAAATGTTTCCTGTTAATTACTTATTTTGGGTTTTGTTGATTTCACACCTTCCCGTTTGGGAATGTCCTAACTGTTAACCGATAAAACCATGCACAAGGCCAACTATGTAGTTGGCCTTGGCCATGCACATATGACGTCACACGTACCCCGCCATATTTCAAGCGTTTTGGCGGGCTTTGAAATATTGCATATATGAAAATATTTTGACTATGAAAATAAAGAAGTTTTTTTTTAAAATCATTGGAACTTCATTCTGTAAAGTTACAAGAGATCGCCAAAAGTACAGTCTGACATTTAATAGTAGAAAACAATTTATCGGGATGCGATCGTTTAAAAGGTTTTCAATTGCACTATCAAGATGGCTCATAGAAAGAATAAAGTAAGTTTAAAAAAGCACAATGGTCCAAGTGGATATTTTTTACTTTAACCAGACGGTGTTCATAAATTAGTGTTACTTTTCGAAAGGAGATGATTCTACATCATATTCTAGGAAAATTTTATGCTTTAAAAAAAAAGTTATGCTTTGCTAGAAAGATAATGACACAGATTTTTTTTTATATTTCTAAAATTCTATGTATCGAAATAACCATCTATTAGATGTTAGATAAATAAAAAAAATCAAAGTCACAGGTCAGAATTATTAATAAATAAAATTTAAAAAAAAGTATTATGATGTTTGATGACTATTGTAGTTAAAAAATAATAAATACCTATAAATTAAATGCCAAATTATATATTTTTTAGATTTCCTATGAGTTCTTTCTCACCACCCTTATTAGATTATTTCCTATGAGTTCCTTCTCACCACCCTTATTAGATTATTTTCTATGTATTCCTTCTCACTACCCCACATTAGTCAAATGCTTTTTTTGTATTGAAAATAATTACATACATCAACTCTACTTCGAACTTATATCTAATCCAACCGAGAAGGTCAGAGGTCTTTGCGATGTAAAGACCTTACTTGCAGAGCGAGGATTATAACTGACCGTCTATATTTAACTTAGACATATCAATACAACAGTGAACATTATACAATCCCGTTCAACAAAGTTTCTTACTCCTTGTAAAACAAATAAAGTTCCCTTCTGGTCGTATAAATTTTCCCAGTTGAATGGCATTTTCCCGTTCAAATCGTTGAATTATCGCAGTGCGTTGACTCGCCAGTAGTGCACTTGAACTTGCTCCGGATACCGCCCCTCCCCCCGCCGGTCCAGCCATCCCCCGCAATGCTTGCTTCGAACGTCAACCCAAAGCGCGTTCTAGTAATGAACTAGGTAAAAATAAAATATTTTCGAATTTTCTTTCTGAAATTGAATTGTATTTGAAATCTGGAAGTTTTTAACAACAATTTAGTTTTATTAAAAGACGAAAGTTGATGGTAATTTTGTTCTGCAAAATGATATAAAAAATATATTTTCTGGCGCGCTTTACCACCAAATTAAAATTATAACGTTAAAAATAGTTCCAACTGTATTTTTTTTATTTCAATACTGGATAAGAGTCCCAACTGCTCCTAATCGTTCTGTAGTATGTTGTGAGGCTGGAGGGAGTTGAAGAGGAGAAGGATATTTTTTATAATAAAGTACTAAATGCCAAAAAATCCAAATTTAAAATGAATACGTAGAAATGGTCCTTGCGCCATCGCAAATGCCCAATAAAAGACTTAAGTGCCACAAAAAATATTTATGACTTCATATAATTTAGCAAAAACGAACAAGTCGTATATACCGGGTGTGCTTTCCCATGAGAAGCACTAAGTGCCGCTCGACATTAGTCATGTTTAGTTATAAAAATGACTTAAGTACCAACGGCTAAATGACCCAGAAGGCTAAACATAGTCATTTTTATTAACTTCTCACGAGGCACTTAGATCCTTTTTTGTTAAATGAGTCTTGTCGCTTAACGCCTTCTATACATTCGAAAATAAATGAGCTTTATCTTTAATTTTATGGTATATTCACCAATAATTGTTTTCAATGTTTCTGTAGGACTTTAAATTTTTATGTTAAAAAATAATTCAAATATTTAATCTTTGAAGAAAATAATATTAACATAACCTAAATGAAACATGAAATCGGAAAAAAACAACAGAAAATAAAAAGATATCAGTCGCATCTGGGACTCGTACCCAGGACCTCTGCCTGTCTGGGGCAACCGCTTTACCAACTTAGATAATGAGACCAGTTCAATTTCTATCATCTTCATCGATATCATATCTCAAATCATTATTATCCATTTTTATTTTCCGTTGATTTTTTTCGGTTTCATGTTTCATTTAGGTTATGTTAATATTATTTTCTTCAATTACTAAACATTACAATGAGGTTTTTAAATCTCAATTAAAATAATGAATAGTTAAAAAAATTAATTCAAATATGTTTCCCAACAATTAGTGTTTTTATTTAATGAAAACTCTATATCTCAGTCCAACATTTTTGGCACTTAGTGCTTTATTTAATTCATGTATTCATCGGTATATAATATTGAAGATAACGTTTTCAATTTTTTGTTTCCACGAGTTGCAGGAATCACTTTGTCTTTGAAAAGCCCTATGATATTCTCCACAGCGATTTTCAGAAAACTTTGTCGTTCTTGCCTCAATAAATTTTCACTTGTATGTTTTTCTTTATAAAAACTGAAACGCTTTGAAAGGAATTCAAAGTCTGCTAATAACGGATTCACTTTCATATAAGAATACAATGGCGTATGATTTACAGACACAGAGATAATGGAATGCCGACGTTAAAATAATTCTTATTATTCCGCTTGTTAGGTATTAAAAATATTTAAAGAATTTTTTTGTTGTGAAAAGCTTTTGAAAACTAAGCTGTGTTAAAAACTCTCTCATGGAAAGCAAAAACATCTATTTCTTTCATAGATCCACGAATAAGCTTCTTATTAAAAAAAATGTATGAAAGGTTAGGTTAACAGTTTTTTGTGCTTCTAGTTAGGATTGGTTTCATTAATGTCAGTGGCGTGCATTGCTCTATGGCTAAAGGTAGGGTGTGTGTGGCTTAACAAGTTAGAATAAGAATTATGTAGTGAATATTTGAAAATGGCCATGATACAGGGTTATTCAAAATGATGGACTCCTTTGATACAAGCGCTTTTTCCTTTACAGAGGTATCCAGTTTGCTCAAATATATGATACAAATGACAAATGTTCTTTCTGGTTGGAGGTTCAATGTTAAAATGGAGACGAAAGGTACGCTGCACTACAGTTGCCGACTCAGTTTTACAGAACTCACGAACACTAAAACCTTGTGCTGCATAGTAGACATTTTACTCACAACTGACATGAAATGGCTGCTTGGCGGAGCGAGCACTCTAGCGGTCGTTTGCGAAACTTTTTTTTTTAATTGAGCAGTGGGATTCGAAACTATCGGAACTCTTCTTTCAATTGCTATGTAAATCATTCACATATAACATATAATTCGGGAAATATAGCACTACGAAATTGAGTCCATCATCTTGAATAACCCACTATTATCATCTTCCGCTGATTGTTGTGGTCAACTCAATAACTGGGCGTGCAATTTACTTACATAAATAAATATATATATATTTTTTTTTTTTTTTACTGCCATTGATAACTAACTGCACGCCACTGAGTAATGTAAATTGTAGAGGGTACGTGACAACGATGCAGTAAATACATGCCGAAATATTGTAGAGGCTGGAATATATATTAAATTAAATTGTAATTATTTAAATTTCTGAAAGTCTCATGCCGGACCGTATATAGCACACATGGGCAGATTCAATCGCGTTAATGGATCGATTCAGTCTCATTCACCTCGTCCTGTGAAATTCTACATTTAATTCACTCCTTTAAATCATAAAAGAATCATAAAATAAAATTATAAATAAATGAAAACGGGAGATTTTTTCGCAATGCAAATTGCGCTAGTGTTTGAAATAACATATTAAATAATAAAATGAATACGACCATAACAATCTTACCTACGTAATAAATAATACGAAAAATGTGAATATGGTACACCTCAATGCAGAAAACAATGGTGTCGGTTTCAAAGATAATATTACGAGCGAAACAAAGATGCACCTCACCGAGTGCGAATGAATTCGGAAATTCTCACCAGACTAGTGAAAGTGACTTATACGAACGGAATCGCCGCGGGCATTGTTGAATGAATTAGGAACTTCTGACTAGTGTCTCGCAGTGAATTGACTAACTTGCACCCTGCGGACTTAGTGTGGATAGACTCGATATCGACGGACCAGACGCGTGGGAATACAACGTCACAACCGAGTAAGGAATAGATTTCTTAATTCCTTGAATTAGGGAGTGAAGTAAAAAAAATCCTACGTACTTCCAGAGATAATATTATGTAGAACTGAAGAACTTTTGTATTTTGTTCCAGCTAAAACATGAAATGAGAAATCTCACCGGCTGTAGAACGATATCCGCAAGAGGATGCTTCCTTTATTGAGTTCTGGCACGGCAAATTTGTAAAAAAAATCGTGATTATACCCCATTTATTCTATAATCTATGAAATAAAAAAGGCAATAGAATGCTCGACAGAATAGAAGCCCAATGTTGAATCAACTCCAACTTTCATTCTATTGTATTTTAAATAAACGTCGTAAGTCCTCTATCACGACACATTTAACATCTACCGCTTATTGTGATGGTAGTAGGATATTTTAAAATTTGGTCAGGTTATTCGTACCCTGGGAGTGTTTATCTTTATTAAATATATATATTATAGTGCACAATTGAGTCAGATTCTAGAATGGTGAATACTCTCAGTATCGAATTGGTGAAACATCATAATTCACAACCGAAAAGTTGCACGTTGCTTGGAATATCCCAGCAATAGCCGGCCTACATGGTCGAGGGGTAAGGCTCTCGACCACGAATCCGAAGGTCGCGGGTTCAAATCCCGGCGTGCGCAAGTAAATTTTATTTAATTAATTTGTGCTGTTTCACAATTAATTCATTTAAAAATAATGTGTAGTATATTTACACACGTTTCAGAGTGGAAGATACTCTCAGTATCGCCCTGGTGAAAGACCACAATTCAGAATTGAAACATTGCTTGAAATGGCTTTTAGCCGTGTTTGGTGACCAGATCTGAATAGCAAGGTATTTGCCCACCTTCCTCTTCCCTTTCTCCTTCCCCTCCCCAATACCTTCAGCCTCACAATATTCCCCAATTGGGGATGCCATAGTCTTACTGGCTCCAGCAGTTGGGACTCCTGTGTGATACTCACTTTTGAAAATAAAGTACTCGCAAATTTGATGTACAAACATGTTTATGGTACCCACCTTAAAATAAAAGTACCTGCTAAATAATTAGCATCTAAGCCAGTGTTTCTCAACCTTATTAGTGCCACGCCCGCTCCAACGTTTCAAACATTTCATTTCCTTGTCACTCCATCCCCCTAAATAAATAAAAACATGCAGGTAATAGCGGGAAAGCGTCGCAGGCGTAATTTTTATTTGTTCATAGTCTAAAAACATCTTTAAAGTGAAAGTTGCATGTCTGCAAGAGGTAGGTCACCACGCGCTTTATTACTGCCATTTTTGCTTTTATGTGACACCACACCAGAATCCCAGCTGCTCCCAACCATCTGGACCTAGTGAGACTATGGCTTTCCCAATTGGGGTATGTTGTGTGGCTAAAGGTATTGAGGAGGGGAAGAAGATGGGGTAGTAGGAAGGTGCGGAAGTACCTGGCTATTCAGATCTGGTCACCAAACACGGGTAAAGCCATTTCAAGCAACGATTCGATTTTGAATGGTAGTCTTTCAGCAGGGCGATACTGACAGTATCTAAGAATAATACATAATAATACAAGAGCACAAACACACAAATTAACCATAACCTTAATACACGACGTGTTGATATTTCCGCTAAAAAAATCTCGGAAAGTCTCGGTTGCAATATCGTAATATTTTTTTTGTCAATGCGATTTTTTTACAAAAAAAAAACATTACCAAAATGATTTTTTTTTGATTTGCGCATTGCCCTCAAACATTAAAATCGTCCCTCGGCCGGGCGTGCACCGCACGTTGAGAAACACTGATTTAAGCCGTTGAAAGTAAACGAGAAAAGTGACCTATTTTGGAAATTAAAAATAAACAAACAAAAAAGCAAAACTTAACAACAACTGGGGAATCATATCCTCACAATCCATTCGTGTACAAATAATAACAAAAAATTGAAAACGCTTTGCTTGCATAACCTTCTCAGTTAAAATCCCACAGTCAAATTAAATATTCACCACGCGTAATGAAACGTTTTTTGTTAATTTAATTTTTTTATTTTTGTTCCTGTTTTGTGAAAACGTTCTTTAACCGTTAGAGTTCGACCCAGCGCCATCGCGCTGTAAGCTTTAGTTACATAAATTGCGACGCAGTGCTATAGCGCTACAATTTTCAGTGTGCTTTTTGTCGTCCTCGGAAGAGCACGTGTTCAATTTGAGAGTGGTATATTGCGGTTGGCGCGTGCATTGTTAACTGTATTTATTGTTTATCCTGTTAAAATGAATACACCCTAAAGTGAATCGATATTTTTCACCATGTCGGAAGTTAGTTCTGTTGTGGATGATCGTAATGTATCAAATAACAGCGGCACTACGGACGACGAGACCTTTGTTCCGATAAATGAAGACAGTGACGATGGAAGTGACATTATTGTACATCGCAATAAAAGATTGCGAATAGAAAATGAATCTTCGGATTCATTTTCAAAAACAGAATTGTGAAGTGAAATAATCTTATAATTTTTTGTATTTTTTAATATTTTTTGGAGTTGTAAATGTGTAGTTTTTTTTAATTAGAACTATAATATTCGTAAAATTTCATTCTATACTTGTATAATTGAAAAAAAATCATTAAAAATGATTGATATTTGTCCAAGTTATTGCATTTTTATTGAATACCATACTTTTTTATTTATTTAAAAACACAGAATATCTGTACCAATTTATACACATACTTGAAAAATAAGCATAGTACTAAAATGGTTAAAAAACAAATACTGTAATTAGGTAAGCTAGACGGTAAATATAAAAAAAAGTTGAATTATTATGAATTATGTTCTTGATAAATTGCTTGTGAAGGATATTGAAAAGGTTCCGGTTTCATTGAAGTGTATCGCGACACGTGCCAACTATTTGGAAGTGCATCCAACTAGGAAGGTACCACACCCGCCGAGAGGATACGATTCAAATATTCACTTAGGGGAGGGTAAAAAATTGAGGGTTGCAAACCTGCACTAAATAATGTTTCTAAGGCTGGGTTCCAACCTTATCTATCCACGTGGCTCTATCCTACCGACTTTCTTTTAGGCATGCTTGGAAAGAACCATCTACGGGTCAGAAGGGATGTGTCCATTACTACATATTTCTTCAGACTGATTCGTGCCATTCGTGGATGGTTCCAAAACTCGGCTATCATGGAGAGCATTCATGTTCCCGATGGTAATTCCGTCACCGACAGCATAGACTGTTTTGTCTCCCAGCCTGCAGGAACAATTTGCCAATGGTCATACTGGTGGGGAGGGCAATCTTGTTTTCAAATAGAATCACATCAATGAACTGGTTTTAAACATAAAGCTTTATTGCTGCTTGTATAAATACCATTATGTTTTGCATGAAATTTATTGAAATTATACATATCTACCTGCTTTCTTTTAATTTTTCTTAATTTTTTTAATTACTTTAGGTGTTGTACATCCGGGCTTATTTAATAATGATCATCTTTCAAATTTAAAAAGAATACATTTAATATGCATTAAATTGAATCCATTCTATGGTCTATCTCATAGAACGAACCTTCTAATGATAGACAGGAATAGTAGCGCATTCTCACTTTCTATTCTATTTCTACTAATTTGTTTTTTGCGGAGTTCAAAATGACGCAGCAAATCTTCGATTGAAAATAATGTTTTTGTATTGGATATAACAATAGACTATTAATTGTTTTTGTGTGTAATCCGTAGAATTTGTATAATTTAAAAAAAAAAAACAATTTTTACTTTAATAGCTGTTACAATAATAAAACTAAAATAGGCGGAGAAGTTAATAATAACAAATTATTAAATTAAATTTAAAAAAATAAAATAAAAATAACCATGGACATTACTGTACTGTGGGCAGAGGGCGGCGCAGTCGTATCAATTGTTGTTCACATGGTTCTATTGCATGGTATATGTATCTATATCTATATATATATATAAATGAATGTTTGTCTGTCTGTCTGTCCTCGATTTTATCGATAATTACTGGTCCGATTTCGCTGAGAATAGCACAGTTTGTTCTTATTAGTGCCGAGAAGGTTTAGAGAGTAGTTTGAATAAAATCCAATATGTGAAACTATTGCTATAACGTTTTAAAATTTGTATGAAAAACATTGAACCCGCCATGTTGTATTAGTGTAGGTTGGGCCATAAACATACTACTCTGGTTAGCTTCAGAACTTTATTATTATAATTTGAAAAAAATAAATGTTTGGATTGAAATAAAATTTTCAAATTAATGTTTCTTTGTTTAAAGATAGTTACTTTGGCTGTCAAATCAATTACGGCACCAAAACGACAAGTAAGAATTCACAACTTCATAACTTTATTAAAAAATATTTTTTTAAATCCCGAGCATGGCCGGGTACATATCAGCTAGTTTTAAATAAAACAGGACGAAAGTTGCAGTCGATTCAACAATGGGTTTCTATTCTATCAGGCATTCTATTACATAGATAAGCCTGTTCTCACTGATCTATTTCATAAATTCTAAAAAATAAATTCAATTTAATTATTAATTATAGATGAGGTGCGAACGTAGCTTAAACCAATGGCTTTAAAACTTACGTGACTGGTACGGGTACAGTTCCGTTGAGTGGAAGCGAAGATTGTTGTGATATATTTTTTAATTTTAGTACCGCACAAGAGTCCCAACTGCTGAGAGCCAGTGAGACTATGGCATGCCCGATTAGCGTATGTTCTGAGGCTGACGGTAATGGGGACGGGAATGAGTCCGGGAAGAGGAAGGTGGGGAAGTAAGTACCTGGCTATTAAGATCTGGTCCGTGGATTTGTAGCAGAGAATCGTAACCACTCAACCACAGAGGCCGTCACATCGTGATGATGGGTAACCTCTGGTAGGATAGGGCACCAGGAAAACTTTATCGAATTTGTATTGGACAGTGCAAAGTCTTCTCTATCTTCAACTATCACCCAATTAGTGACTGTACAGCTCTGTGTAAAACTGGGTAAATTTTTATTTTTTATTTTCTTGTTTTTACTGCAATTTTTTTTTGTGATATATCGCCAACGCGCACTATGGAGCAGATTCAGAATGATCATGTTCCCAGGGTATTTTGAGCTTTAAATGTTCGTACAATACTCAAATAAATTTAATTCGATTGACAAATTAATACCACGTTTAAAATATTGTCGCTTCTCGTTTATCACACGCGCGCGCGTAAACTGAAAAAAAAAACCTGTCACCGCGATAAATGTTTTCCGTTTTCAAAAAAGGCACTTATACTTTATGGAAAATATATTAAAACTTCAAAAATAATTTGGAATTTCTTTATAGTTTTTTTGTAACACGGAAAAAAGTTATTTCTCTAAATATATGAAGCTATTCTGGGGAAACTACTTATGATATATACATTAATTTTTCATAAATACCTAAACACATTTTCCGGTAAGTTGGTACCATTTACAAAAAAGATCATTTTGCAAAAAAACAAGTTAGTAATTACGAAATTACACTCAGCTGGCGCATGGTGCGGTAAACGCGGAAAATGCTCCGGTTTTTAGCGATTTCTCGGTCGAAAATCCCGGCTTTAAAGAGGAGCCTGCAACTTATGTTTTGAGTGATGTTCATGTTCCGCTCAAAATTAATAAAATTTAACACACATTGACCAACCCTCGTATCGTGTTGTTAAGGCCAATTTACATCTAACGGCACCGTGCAGTGCAGATACGTCCAGTTGAGTAGCAGGCATGGCACATATGAGAGTTTTCACATTACACCGTGCGTAAATGTGTTCATAGATAATGTAAGCAATTAATTTTGTCGGGCCGGTCATTATACGTGTCTGCACTGGGCGGGGCTGGTAGATGTGAATCGAACTTTATGATGCCATCTTATTTTTTTTACAATATTTCTAGTTCCCGCATTCAAAACCATGATAACGAGTAGAATCATCGTGCTAAAAGACTCCTGTTGTAAACCAGGCTTTGCAGAACAGAACAGAAAGTGCGAAATATCGCGTAATATTGAGGAATCTTTATAGAAATAACAAATCAACAATTACATATTATTTTACATCAGGTGCCGTCTTATTTCAATTGAAAAACAACGAAAAAATGAATTTTTATTCGATATTTGATGTTCAGTTGATTGCCGCGTGCAGGCGGTAGGTTAGTAGTAGGTACTGAAGGAAGGCCCGAGGCAACGGCCCGAGCCAAGGCGGAAAAAAACACAACAATAATAATAACTGAATGAGGCGGTAAAAAATGGCAGGTGCCGAAACAGCTGCGCGCGCAACACCTTTCCTTCGGCGCGGGCTCAAGGAGCTGGGTGTTGCATGTTAAAATACAAAGAAAGTAGCTACCTCCGCACTTTGAAAGTTCGTTAATGTTCTGAAACAAAGGGCGGACCTACCCACATGATCACTAAGGAGGGAACCTACAAGTTAAAATGATTACTATTTTTTTTGGCTACACAATTTTGGTCAATTAGTAGTAATTATTTTGATACAACTAGTTAGATATTATATAGGCATTTTTACTTACTTCTTTTCTCGTGTATCATTTTCAGAGTGGAGTGGAGGGATTAAATTTTTAATATAAAATATTATTTAATCATCATTTCATTTCGATCAAATCTAATGGCAATATACAATGCAGGCAGTGCGAGAGAGACATAGTACTGTATTTTCTGTCAGTTCTCTCGGGGCTAGAACCAAAATGTACTAAGTCGAAGGCACACCGGTTTCCATTTAAATCTATATGGAAGGCACTTCTAGTGTGTATTCTATATTCTATGGATAGGGGATCCAGCGATCGCGACTTTCCTTTCATTTTTTATGGCAACTTCAAATTTAAGGAAAAATTATAATTTTATCACAGAAAAGCAACAGTTGGTACTTGTGAAGCTTTTTTTATGTAGACACTTTCAGTAAAGATATATTGATTTTTTAATCTGTAACAATTAACAATTCCAAAATTAGAGGCTGTCGAAGTTCGAAACATTACGCTATCCACAACATGGGTATTCTCAACACTTAGGCACACTCTACCTTTCCTCAAAAAGACCCTCAACACAACATCCCCAAAAATGATATTGACCCCGAATGAAGTGTTTTTCCTCAGGGCTTCCTATGTGGAATTAATAAAATTTAAAATTAAAAAATTAACACAAAAGTATCCTTCACGGAATACATAAATAACGAAGAAATGTTATTTCGCATGAGTACTATCCAGCATCTTCATACTTTTCTTCCCCTCATCCTAGTTGGGACGGGGCCTCGGGGACCCACTGCTTCAACAAGCCCCCTCCAGGCGTCCGTGTCCTGCGCTACTTCAGCGACCTCAGTCCATTGCAGGCGCAGCCTCTCCTCGCACAACCTCTGCACCTATGCAGCATTATCGTCAACTTCATTGTCACAATCCATAAGAGAAATTTAGAGATTAGGTGATTGATGGAAAACGTGAAATAGGAAATAGGAAGTCATAATATTGCCATAGTTGAGTGAGCGATGTGAAGTGAGTGAAATTATGTGCTCCCAAGACCCGTACATTAGCGTCAGAGGAACATCCTTAAAAATGTAGAATATAGATCAATAAGTACATTTACTTGGGTCAGACTAGCCGCCTTTAGCAAACTTAGGCGGAACTTCCACGATCAATATTATTGAAGAAATATTATTGAAGGTGGTTATTATTGTATTATTGTTTTCTACAAGGACGTACCTTGTTTTCTCAATATGAGTGATTGTGAATCTGACATTATTCTAATTGCATTGGCTTTGACACTAAAGAATATAACAATGTTGTGCAATATTCCGCTTACACGTTCAATAATATTGACAAGGCTTCATTCAATCATATTGACAGAACTTCGATAAAAATATAATAATTTTCATCAATTTTATTGCCTTCAATAATAATGACAAAATCTACCCCTTACACGTCCTATATATTGAAGAAAATCGATATTACTTCAATAATCGTTCTTGAGTTCAACAGCCCGACTGTGGGACGACTTGCCGACCTTTGTGTTTCCCCCCTTTTACAACATGGGTCTTTCCAAGACCCATGTTCGCTCCTTCCTCTGCTCAAAAAGATCCTCCACACAGCATCTTCAAAGTATTTCCCTCAGGGCCTCCTGAGTGGAGTTAATGAAAAAAAAATAATAACGTTGATCGTGTAAGGCAGGTTTTAGCCATATCCTAAAAAACAGCATCAGCGTCTCCAGACGCATGTATTTAACAAGTGTATTCTTTCAGTACCAACAATGTTGTGACGAAAATGGCCACCACGTAAGAGCAATGCTATGTATCTCTCTGCGAGATAAAAAGACGAACGAGTGTATGAGTAAGATTACGTTGACTGACATAACCATCACAATCTCCAACCTCAAATGGAATGATTCTGGGCATGCGGCACAACTACAACTACAACAGCTAGATGACCGTTGGAACCACAATATTATAGGGTGATGTCGTTGCTTGGGGAGAGAGGAATAAAGCTTGTTCACATGCAGAGGCGTGCATTCCATATAGGCACACAAGCACCTAACCCTACCTTACTCACATCAAAATATAAATGACATTAAGAGTTATAAAATTATTTCAAGGAATCAATCTACACTTTGAAAAAATACGCGTGAAGTTCCAGTTAATTTTGATACCTGTATAAAAAATAGATACACAATAAAGAATTTTTTTTCATAGTTCTCCTCACTAGGAGATCCTGTACTGAGGTGAACTAGGTTTTGAATAAAAGGGTTTCAGCGACTTCTATATTTCAACTTCAAGGTTTGGGAAGGGTATATCCAGTAATTTCGTAGACGCCAGAGGACTCCTGAAAAATAATAACATTGAGTGAGCTTGTCGCTAAGCGACCGTTATCGATTCATGTCATAATTGCAAGTAGGTAGGGTACCTATTTAACCGAACTTCAATATAAATTCGCTGCATGCGTGTGTTTTGTGTGATGCGAGCTTAACGCGCAGATGGTTGACGGTCTGACGGATCATTGTGTGCCGGCCAGACGCATTCATTAAATTATTTAGTTATTTTTTTATTTGAAAGGACTCGGGCCCTGTTGGGCAGGTGAGCACTGAGCACCGCCGCGGCAACAGCTGTTCCGGGCTCCTACTTCTCAATGGAAAACATTCGACCATAAAAACGGAATAAAAAAATACGCGGGAATTTAAAGTTCGTACTTGTTTGGGTTGTTCGCGTTCCAGTGCAGTTTTGAATCAACAAAGACGCGAGGAAAAGTCTTAATTTGCCCAAAATAATTAATATTCGATACCGAAAATGATTTATTTTATGAACAACACAGTAATTAAAACCTTTTCTTCCAAAATAATTCAACATCGAGGGATAAAAACAGAATAAAAAACACGCGGGAATTCGAACTCGTTCCTCGTTTGCTGTGTTCCAATGCAAATTTCAATCAATAAAGGCGCGAGGATAAGTTAATCGTTTTGATTATGTGCAAAAATGAACATGGAATAGCTAGCTAATAGGAAGCTCGTGTCTAACTTAGAATACGTAGTACCTGTGGCCTGTTGACAGAAAATGTAATTAATTTCCTACCTATTTAAACATTTTTTTGTGAATAAGATTTTAAACAATTATAATCATGTAAGTATAATTAGAAATAAATCATCCAGATTGGTAGATACTTTCAGTATCGCCCTGGTAAAAGATCACCATTCAGAATCGAAACGTTGCTTGAAATGGCTTTAGCCGTGTTTGGTGACGAGATATTAATAACCAGGAACTTCACCACCTTCCTATTCCCCTCCCCTCCCCCCTACCTTCAGTTTCACAATATACCAATTGGGGATGGCATAGTCTCACTGGCCCCAGACGGTTGGGACTCTTGTGCGATATTCATAACGAAAAAAAAAAAGTAGTAACCTAACCATACCATTTAATATAACAATAATGTTCACATTCAGGAAAAGTATTAAAATTTACAAAAGATTAATAAATAAATGACCAAATGAGTAGCCCAAAAATAGTTTGAAAAGAATAAAATGAAAAATTGTAAAACTTTGGGAATTTTTTTTTTCACAGTTAAATAATGTGAAAGACATACGATTGCAGCGTTTATTGCGTTCAAGCTTAATTTGTAGAAGTTCGTTTTTATTCAAAGATTTTAAAATATAATAATAACTATTATTATTCAATTTAAAAAACGGGTTATTTATAAAAGAAAGTTCTAATACGTAATTATTATTACGCGCGACAGATGTATCGCCTTCCGAAGGCATTATAAAACTGTGGAGAAGCCATTTCAATTTACTCAGAAATTAATAATTGGTAATAAAAATGAAAACATTCATCATACTCACACCTACATATAAATAATATAAATAGATCATCTGTGGTTTCCCCACAGTTTGATAATGCCTTCGGAAGGCGAAACAGCTGTCACGCGTAATATTAATAATTATCTAGCAGATTACGGCCTGCATGGTCGAGGGGTAAGGCTCTCGACTACGAATCCGAAGGTCGCGGGTTCAAATCCTGGCATGCGCAAGTAATTTTTATTTAATTAATTTGTGTTGTTTCACAATTAATTCATTTTAAAAATAATATGGTATATTTGCGCACGTTCCAGAGTGGAAGATACTCTTAGTATCGCCCTGGTGAAAGACCACCATTCAGAATTGAAACGTTGCTTGAAATGGCTTTTAGCCGTGTTTGGTGACCAGATCTGAATAGCCAGGTATTCCCCACCTTCCTCTTCCCCTTCTCCTTCCCCTCCCCAATACCTTCACCTCACAACATTCCCCAATTGGGAATGCCATAGTCTCACTGGCTCCAGACGGTTGGGAGCAGTTGGGACTCTTGTGAGGTATTCATATAAAAAAAAAAAGCAGAACTATTTTTATAAATTAACCTTTTTTTAAATTGAATAATAATAGTTATCATTAAATTTTTAAAACTAAAAAAAATATATACAAAACATTATATTTGCACCTCAGTTCAAGATATTCTACAGTTTCTTCACCCATGTTGAGTGACAAGATGTGAATATCCAGCTGCTTCCCAATTAACATTTTTCCTCCCTCACCGCCTTTAGCCTCACTAAATTACGCAATATTCCGAGGCTAGGGGCAGTTGGAACTACGTCATATTGTGACATCTCACATTAAAAAAAAACATTTGAATAACCCGCTACTCAATTTACTTTCCTTTTGAACCGTGAAACCTTAAGAATAGCCAGATGATTTCAAGCAAACAAAAGAGAATTGTATAATGGGGATCCATTTGCAAAATTGGTTCGGTGGAATTTTATGAAAAGAGCGTTTTTAACCCGTGGTCGTAAACAACCAACTGTACTAAAGTATCCTATTATTTTTTAAGATAAAAAGCTTTTTTACGTTTATATCCTATTGGTGCTTTTTTGTCTCTTATCTTTCTCTTTTGTATGTCTCAAATAAATATTTGTTGAGTATGGGTTTTTTGTTGTTTTTACCTTACCGCATAAGGGATCCAAATGCCGGAGCTAGTGGGACCATGGCATCCCCAATTAAGATGTATTGTGAGGCTGAAAGGAGAGGGGACAGGGAGGAGATGGGAAAGAGAAAGGTTAGGAAGTACATGGATATTCAGATCTAGTCACTAAATATTTCTAATGTAATTTCAATCAATTTTTCCATTCTGATTGGTGGTCTTTTATCAGGTCGATAGTGAGAGTTTATTAAATTCTGGAACGTGGTGAAAATTATGCTGCCGTGGTAAGTAAAAACACAGTAATTATAATGGGAGCCATTCTTCAGAATAAAGGGCCGCATTTTGATTAACCTTTTATCATATTTGCAATTGGTCTAATGCACTGATTTTTGCCAAAACATTTGTAGACACTTCTTCTATATTATTATAACAATAAAGTTTGTAAAAAATATGCGTTTTTCTGTTTTCCCTGCGTTTTTACTAAACATTGTGAGTGTTTATAAAGTAATCGTGGTAAGTAAAAAGCAGTACCTACATGGATATCGACGGCCTCCATGATCGAGGGGTAATACACAGTATATTTGCGCACGTTCCAGAGTGGAAGATATTCTCTTCATTTTCAATTCAATTCTCTCTGGTGAAAGACCACCATTCAGAATTGAAATGTTGCTTGAAATGGCTATTAGCCATGTTTGGTGACCAGATCTGAATAGGCAGGTATTTCCCCACCTTCCTCTTCCCCTTCTACTTCCCCTCCCCAATACCTTCAGCCTCATAACAGTCCCCAATTGGCGATGCCATAGTCTCACTGGCTCTTGACAGTTGGGAGTAGTTGGGACTCTTGTGCGGTATTCATATAAAAAAAATGTGTTACCCCCGTCCGGAATGGTAGTGTTAAATCTGCACCATACAAACGAGTTTTCTGCCAAGTATCAGGCCATTTGTATGCAAATTTACCATTTATCAATTTATGGGAGCAGTTGTGTGTGGAATGTTCATACTGTGTAATTTTGCTGAAGAAGTTAACAGACTATCAATCATCATAAATTTCAGAGAATACAAGTTCGAGTATAAGTTTGCGGTGCAAAAACTGGTGGACTTTTAAAAAGTGTTTTGTTATTCGAATAACAAATAACGCAAGTTGAAATGATACTTTACAGTTGTGCGTATATGATGCACAAATGGGGCTTAAAGAATTCTGAATGGTGAGAATACAAACAAGGTCAAACAGAACACATCATAGAAGAATGTCCCCTTCATAACTCGTCCAACTGTTGTTTAAGATTACATTGTATTCTAATTTTTATATTTATTAACATTTTGTATACAGAGGATCACATATTTTTAAATATAATATGTTAGTTGATAGTCTCTAATATTAAGAGGAACGGCTGCGCTGCCCGTTTCATACATAACTTCATTTTGGATTTGAGGCCAAAATACCCATCCAAACTGAATGATATATTTTTTTAAATGAAAGGTTTAGTAAATATCTAGTACGTTTGAGAAGTATTTTATTTATTTTTGTTTTAAATTATTTGCGGGTTCACTGTATTTTTTTTTTAAATTATCATATTTGCTACGGAAATAAAAATATAAAAACAAAACATTTAAATTTTTTCGGGTTGATATTGTAAATTATCTACGGCAAATTTGTGTTCCAACGTAAATTGGTCGTTTTTAATTTAATTTAACTAACTAACTAACTAACCATCACCCCTTTTCATCACAGGGGTAGGCAGAGAGGACGGACCGCCAAACAACTCGATCTTGGCATACACTTCTTGCTTCATTCACATTCATACATCGTCTCATACATTCATATTATTATTATTATTCTCATACATTCATTTTATTATTATTATTCTCATACATTCGTATTATTATTATTCATTACTATTATTCCGACTTCTGACATTGCCCGATTCAAGTATTTGATTCACTTGATAGTGCCATGTCTTCCTCGGGCGTCCCCAGCTTTTTCTTCCATTCACATTCGCGTCATACATTCTTCTTACACTCCTTTCTTCGTTCATTCGCTCCACATGCCCAAACCATCTAAGCGTCCCTTTCTTAATCTTACTCATTACGCTTTCATCAGCCTTGCATTCTTTACGAATTTCAATATTTTTCACACGATCATACATGGTTTTACCACACATTCGTCTCAGAGATCTCATTTCTACGGCATTCAGTTTATTTTCATCCTTTCTCTGCCAATTCCATGCCTCACTGCCATACATCAGGGTTGGTATCAGCACTCCATTGTGGACTGCTAGCTTTGCTTCTTTGGACACCTTAATGCTTATTTTTAATTTTATAATTGATAACATTGTGAAAACTTTTTTTTTACATCACAGTTAGCCCCAAATAATTGTTAAAGGTGCCTCTAAAATCCGCGAAAAATCAATTCCTCTAATGGGCTATATTTCATAACGTAAAACAAAAATAACTAAATTACTTCTAATCCGTACTAGATATTTACTTTACTTTTTGATGAAAAAAAATATTAGCTTAAGGTGAGTATTTTGGCCTCAAATCCAAAATTGAGTTTTGTATGAAAAAGGCCGCGCAGCCGTTGCTCTTATGCCATAGCTGTAAGTCAAAGACAGACTTAGTTATAAATATGTACGTTATTAGTTTTAAGACACTAGTTATAAGTTTCAGTAGTTAGCTGCTAGTCGTAAGTCACTAGTTATAAATCTTAGTTATAAGGCATTAGTAATAAGTCTTAGCTGATGGTTATTAGATATTAGTCTGAGTGATAAGTTAGTTATATGAATTGGGCATTAGTTTAGATACTTTAGAAATAAAGAAAGCTATTAAAATTGATAGTAATACTCTTAATAATCAACATAACTTGCCATACAGTATATATGCTCAAGCTATGCATTTTTGTTTAGTTTTAAATTTTACCCCAACAAAGCTTGGGATAAGTGAGTTGGCGATGAATTTAAAATAAATTAGTGGTTCAAAACAAAGTGTTTGTTTTATTTAATAGATAAGTTATAGATTAGATAAATGAAGTTATAAAACGCCCTTGAGGTGATTTTCTCACGAAAACAGCGATAAGTAATAGTAATAATTCTTTAGACTATTATAAAAAGTCAATAGATGTCTCATATAAATAAAAGTCGGATGTAAATCCGAGACACTGTTTAAGTTTGCAATTGAGTTCGGGTAGAACTTTGTAAACATCATAAAAATAGCTGCCAATAATATGAGATTAAAAATGGAAAAATAATATTCACAAATCTTGAATTTGAGATATGATATCGATGAAGATGACACAAATTGAACTTGTCTCATTAGCTAAGTCGGTTGAGCGTTGCCCCGGATAGGCAGAAGACCTGGGTTCGAGTCCCAGATGCGACTGAAATATTTTTAGTTTCTTTCGTTTTGTTCGGTTTCATCTTTCATTTAGGTTTGTTAATATTATTTTCTTCAATGATTAAATAAGTAATCCATTTATTATTAATATCAGTTTCCTAAAGGCACATCTGTGCTGAACCAAGTGACTCCCGATGCTGTGAACTGACTGAATAACCTCAGAATAACACTTTCACCTCCGCTACACAAGGAAGAAGACAGCCATCTGTTTTTTGATCCTGTAAAAATACATGAATACTTTCTTCATAGATATACTTATACGTTACAGTACATGCACATACTTGTGTGATAGTGAGGCTTGAAACTGGCAGAGTAAGAATGAAAATAAATTTGATGACCTCTGTGTCTCCAGTGATTTGTAGGTATTAATGACAATATGAAATGTCTATCTTTGGAGTATTTATTATTGCTCTGTTACAAGGTCTAGTCCGAGTTACGAAGAACACGTGAGACAACCTGTCGTTCGCATATGAATCACTCACTCTGAATCGTTCTATCTATTTCATAGTCGGTTGTTCCTTTCATACTCTTGGACACACGTTCACCACACTAAATGTGATCCCTTTGGTGTATGTTTAGTAAAATCATCTACAATTTTGTTTCACATTGCCCCTAGTTGTAACTACGTGGTACAGGTATCTGAGCCATCTTCCCATCAAAATGGGATGTTGGCTCCAAAGATAAATTGGGATTTCGTCATCCTATTCAAATTTCCTAAATTTTTTGGTGTTTTCCACTTAACAGCTGAATGTGTCTCCTGAGGTTGTAATGTTCTACTAGCTCCCTCGGCGAATTTCTACCCTTATTGAGTAGTTAATGCATATAAATAATACACTGTTCATATTCATCATATTGAATCCGTACAACGTTCTTAGGTGGAATTGCATGGAGATTATGGTGAGAAAGAGCCGATTACTCATATAATGAAATTGAACAAACAATTCATCATTAGAACAGCGTAGAAAAGACATAACATTTGCATTTACAAAAATATTAATATGTAATTGTATTTTTGACTTACCTTCTTTGTTGCAACTCAGCCAGTTTCCTTGCCGTAGACTCAGAAACAATGAATTGTTTTCCTTAATCAACACTACTAATTATGGGTACCATTCTCCACTGTCCAGAATGTCAAGACTTATTAGCTTAAGCCAGAGCCTTGAAATTTTTGGTGCCAGTCTAAATGACTTTTGTCAGTCTTTACGGAAACAAACATCGAAGAATTTTATCATTACATATGTCTAACATTATTGATTCAACCAAAACCTTGTTTAGGCATTGACATGAATGTTCTCTCTAGTGCATATTTTTGTCATTGCTTCATTCAAATATTACGTATATAGTTTTCTTTTTCTGTAATTCTTATTTTTCTCATTTCGTGTTATATATTTTGTATAATAGGGCAAAATAGTCCGTTAGTATAAAAACAGTTCAATATAACCAATTCCATTGAGTGTATTAATATTGTAGGATCATTGAACTAAAATAAATTTAATCATTGTAGAAAATAATATTAACATAACCTAAATGAAACATGAAAATGGAAAAAACAACAGAAAATAAAAAGATTTCAGTCGCATCTAGGACTCGAACCCAGGACCTCTGCCTATCCGGGGCAACCGCTTAACCAACTTAGCTAATGAGACCAGTTCAATTTATGTCATCTTCATCAATATCATATCTCAAATTCAAGATTTGTCAATATTATTCGCTATTAAAATAAATTCGACACAGAAAAAAAGTTTATGAAATGAAACGTATAATATGTAAGTACATACATAATAATATTAGGATAGTTTGTATGGCACCGTTTTTGTGAAAAATCACCTCAAGGGCGCTGTATAGACATTAATTCCGAGGCTTTATCTTATTTCTAACTATAGACAATTCATTTCAACCATGTATAACAGATTGCATCCACCAATAATACAAAAAAAACATATGTGCAAAGGTAAATCTGTCCAACGAGCGTGACACTACGTAACCATACTTACCTGGCAAACACACAGTAAGTTGTTAACACAGTATGCTTGCAGGTGGTGGCGGATACACCAGTATCTCTTACCTGTGACACATACAGAAAATAAGAAACGCATTTAAATTTTGCTTTAACTTTTCACTTGTATTCATTAAAAATATACAATTTACAATAACCCAACTTAGAACATAATATGCATTATGGGGAGCTTATTCAATGCCTTTAAAATGAGTACAATAAATTGAAAATAAATTATTTTATAATATATAATGAATGGAAGTTATAATATTATAATTTATTATTATGGATTTTAAAGTTATAAACTCTAGATTGTTAATCTTAGCTTTTGATTTTGGTTCTAAGTTAACTATACCCATCAGTTACATAGCATTTATTTACATAATTAGGTCAAATTTAGTACAGATTTCATCGCTACGTCTTTTTATTAACAAAAATAAAAAGCTAAACAGTACATTAATCATTATTGCAATTGAAGACATGGGTGGAATAAGAGCGTACAGGATTATACGCTGTTTTTGAATTCCACAGTTCCTTCTTTATCGTAATTAGTTTGAATTTTTTTTCCAAAAAATATCAACAGACAAATTAGAACACCTTTGTAAAGCGATATAAAGTTTTAAAAAGTGATGTAACTATGTATAAAGGTTTTATGCTTTTTAATGTCATTTAAAGTGGCATCAGATTCCAGAGACATTTCAGTAAGTCAGCGTATCTTATTAAAAAGTGGTCACTTGGTCTGTCTAGCGTATTTCAAAGAATAATGTTCACAAAAAATAAAATTCTCATTCTACGAAAAGTATGATAAATTAATTATATTTAAATCTGACAAACGTCGAATTTCATTAATTTGGTCCATTTAATAGCATTACTATGCGACAAATGACTCACTAATAATGTTTAAAGTCAATATTTACGATCATGTTGAGTTTTTAATTTGTTAAAACTATGCAAAAATATCGATATTTTTAAAGAATGTTATTCGCTGAATGACAGCTTGTCATCCGAGAGAACTGGAACCACAGTTAATAAGCAAGTCATTAAGACTAAGGAAAAGGAATTTTCTTTAAAAAGAACCAGAATAGGCCTCCTGATGTTACAAATCTCCCAATAATGGAAGAATTAAACCTTGCAGGAATTGGGATTAGTGGCAATGAAGCCAGCAAAGAAAAATACTTGGATTGCTCAATTAGATACTGCAGAGTGGGTTCAGAAATATCCTTGACTTTTAGAGCAGTCGGATCGTGATGATGGTCAGAATACCAGCAAATCGGAGCCAAAAGATGAAGAGTGTGATCAATGAAGTCTTTTAAAATTATTTGTTACTTACTGATTCTATTTTATAACAATTTTCGATACATTTTTTTTCACCCTTGTCGTCAAAAACAGTGTATAGGCTTCATTGCCTTTGAAAATAAATAAACAACAGCTTAACGTAGTTTTACAAAAATTTTCGCTAAATGGTGTTTCTCACATGCGCACTTATTGTATCCATGTCTTCAATTCTGATTTTAGTTATCACATTGCAGCAGAAAGCAAAGTAGTTAATAAATAGGGTTTCTGGGTGGACATCGATACGGCTAGAATGGTTTCACTATATAATATAACATATTCCGCAATCAATGGACAAAGTTAAGCATCAATAATAATTAATCAGTCCCTGTTATTTCTTCATGCAGTACTTTTCCCATTACGATTCTCTCAATCGAAAGTACTGTAGCTACTGCTGGTTACAGACAAAACACCTTACTTTTTTCCAACTTACAATCCACTAGCGCCTCGAACGGAAAACTGTTCCGGACGCCAAGCACGGGCCCATCGCACATGCTTTGGATGCCCCATTACTGAAATTTAATGACACCATCCCGTCCTCAGAGACTTACACACACTACACGACACACGGAGCAAGCCGAAATACATATGCATTCTCAATGCTCGAATATCAGTATGAATCGCGTAAACACACAGATACCAGCAACAGTGTGGATTCTATTTTTTATTCCGTATCCACAAACTCGAAAGTGTTTGACTTTCGCAGATGCCTGCCAAAGTATTTGAATGCTGTATACAGATTTGACAACAGCATCCAACGTACAAAAAATGGCTTTATTGCTTATGTGTATAATGCGCAGAATAGCGTATTTATTACGAATTGAGTGGATTGTTTTTAGTACAATTAGAAATTTGTTTGTGTCACCCATATTTGACAGTTTGGCTTGAAAAACTGAAGCGTAATAATTTAACATCTTTCAATTACCTATTTAATTAATTTAATTTCGTATCTGTAACTGATGTTGAGGAGTGTAAAGGATTTATAGAGCTAATTTGACATTTTTGATTGTTTGACCATTTTTGTCAGTAATTGCATCTTGTCAAATTAGCTCTATAAATCCTTTACGCTCCTCAACATCAGTTACAGATACGAAATTAAATTAATTAAATAGGTAATTGAAAGATGTTAAATTATTATTACTATATTATATATAATTAATTAAATAGGTAATTGAAAGACGTTAAATTATTACGCTTCAGTTTTTCAAGCCAAACTTCATTATTGTCAGTAATTGCATCTTGTTCATGAGCTAGTCTATAGATTTGTATATGTATATACTTATTGTCCAGCATTCTTTCTACATAAAGTCAACGGCAGTCACTGCCGTGTCTATCAAAAACAATGGCATTTGCGACTCTCGACTCCAACAGGTCACATCTCTTCACGTTGCTTGCATACGGGTGTATCGTTTATCCAATATTGGGTGTTTTTGTCTGTGGCCAGCAGTGATTACGGTGCTATAACTGTTCATTCAAGGTCAAATTGAAGAAAAACAAAGAGCGGAAGACGAAGAATGTCTTGGCCGAAGAACCTTTGATTTCTAATACCATTCGGCATGGGCCAGCCGCTGAGTGTTCCGTTGTAACCTCTCTTTCTGTTGCATGCATTGATTATGAGAAAAAGAGGGAGGTCACGGCGTAGCTATCAGCGGTATGCTCATACAGTTGTGGTATGAAAAATGCTTTGGTGTAAAAATAGCATGATTATGTCCAATCTCTGATAGAAAAGGCATAATAAGAATGTAAACGTGAATTATTGCTGCGTACATCATTAATGCATAACGTTGTCCAGTTTATTTTCTTCTTCAGTCATCATTTTTTTTTTTTTATAGAATAATGAGTAGTTTCTAGTATAATATAATATTTTAAGACAATGGGTAAAGCGATGCTTCAATTACGATGAAATTTCAATCACAATGTGTTATCAGAGTAGGAGCGTGCTTATTTTTTCAGATTTTTGTATTTTTTATGAAAAAAATTACACGGGTTCCATATTACATGCATAAACCGACATGTAAATGAGTGGGTTGTGCCTGCAAAAGATTTTTACAAAACCACTTGTATGTGACAACCACATCAATAAGTAGACAAATGATTGGCTAATAAATGTGGAAAATAAAACAAAGGCGCATTTAACCCTTACAAATTTGGCTATAGTCCTGCACCCACCTAGTTTAATAATAATATACAGTAGAACCACGTTAATTCCAGATCGAAGGGACCTCAAAAACCAAATTCTCACATAATTCGAAACATTATAAAGAAGAAAAAAAAAATTTATGGCGAATGGTCGAGTAGCGCGGCTGGCCCGTCAACTTCAGGTAAGTATTCAAAGTGAACTCGTAATAACACAACTTATTTCTGCGTAAATCGAATTTTCAAAGACAATTACCGTCACAATTTTCAGATTTACGAAAAAATAATACGAATTAGGACGTGTAACTGTGTAAATAGATATTTTACGGCGTTTTACCGCCACGGCCGGCCTGTTTGATTCAGATTTACGAAATTATATTATTTATTTTTGAGCAAATCGAATTTTTTCAAATTACACAAGACTAATTTTCATGCGTGGACCAAAATAATATATATATTTTTTTAAATTTTGAATTAGGTTTTTTTTTTCAATTATCAGGGATCGAAATAACGTGGTTCTACTGCATTTGACTTTTAATATTAAATCTAAAACAAATTCCAGGAATACATCGTAATAATAATATATCTGACTTCTATACACAAATTTCAACATCCCGGGAACGGAGCTCACTCAGTAACTCAGTGTAGCTTTAACAACCACATGCAAATATTTCATCATTACAGCATCTAACTAATTGCCGTAAAAATAGCCAAAACGTACAAAATGGGTTCAATAATTAATAAAGGAGTTGTGTAGCAAGAATCTAACCTCCAAATCATGACTGCATTCAAATTGGATACAGTTTGACATGGACAACTTTGCAGTCGGTGACGATATTAGAAAATCTAGTGTAAAATAAATTCCTAGATGTAGGCTTTATTTGGAACCATTAATTACTAACCAAATATTCTGAAATCAAATTTTAAAACTAACAAATTTATTCATTGCGTACCATCAACATACAATACAACCAATAAATAATAAAATGTTATCATGGGTAAATATTTTTCGCAAAGCTAACAACAGGTGGCAGCTGAATCGAATTCTGTGTTTTCCATAGGTTTCCCAAGTCTCCTTTCTTGGAATTTGTAAATCCTCTTCTGATCATCTGCAAAGTTATCCATGTCACACTGAATACATGTACTTGAAATTCCATACGAGTTGTATGCAATCTAGGAGCATTATCGGAACTTAAGGCTATTTTATGAATTACTTTGATTAAATGTAATCTATCAGTGTCAATGGGAAATGATTCAAATTCTAATCTTCCAGACTCGAAAATTCCCATTATCGTAAGCGTAAATTTATCATTATTTATCTTTCTAGCAGAAAGTAGTTTACAACCTATGAAAGGAATATTTTTCACTTACTTCTTGTCCTAGAAGATGATTGCACATTGTAGAAATTATATGTATTACAGGCATATTAATCCTGCTTTAAAATGGGTGTCAAATAGTCGACGTAAAAGATTTAATATGATTGGTGACACATCAAAAGTTTAAGCAAAAAAAATCATACATGATTGAATAAAATTAAAAAACTGCATGCGGGTTGTGTACAATCAATCAGAAATTGCATCCAGATTGCATTATTGCAATCACCAATTCAGGGGAATGATATTAAAAATGGCTAAATCCATCCAATTTACCGCAAGCATCATAATATTAATTTCAAAGTTAAAAATCCTTTCAAAAACATTATGTTTTATTAGTAGAAAGATACGAAAGTATTTAATAACTTTGTATACAAAATAGCAATCTTGAGAAAACAAAAATGGTTAAAAACTTTCTGCTAAACCATAACACCAACAAAACCACAAAACATGGGTCCCGTTGGACTTCTAGGCCTCATACAGGCAATTGATAATCTGTTGAAGAAAAAGTTGAGCTTATTTTAGGGAAACGAACACACCAAGAACACATCTCTAACAGCATATTTCTTCAGTGAATCTGACCTTTATTTTTATATTATGCCCCTGAATTATTACGTAATACCTTTGATGCGCATCCGAATACCGTATCTCCAACACAGTTTAGCTGAATTTCGTTCAAGTCAATTCTGAAAAATTCCCGGAAAGAGACAATAATGAATTAACAATAATAATTTAACAACGATAAATTAGTCAAATTCGAGGTCCATGTCATAGTTGGACGGGGGCGGCGGGGGGCGCGGCCTCTGCTCAGGGTTGCCGGAGGAGGTGGTGGGGCTGGACATGGAGCGCAGCAGGGACAGCACGGGGCGCATGATGCGGGCGGCGGGGTCGCTGGAGGTCCAGGACACGGAGGCGATGCCGGCGGGCTGCGGGGACGCGGTGGTGCCAGGCGCGGCAGGCGCCGGGGCAGCCGTCTGCCCCGCGAGGCCTCCGGGTGGCAGCGGCACGCCGCATGCGCGGAACAGGAATGATAGGCCGTGTTGCGTGCCTGGAAATAAATTATAACATCATTTAATGAAGCAATTCAGTGCATAATATATGCACATCTGGTATCTTTTTGTCCTTCAATTTCACACCATTTTAGAAAAGAAAAAAGGTAATTACAGTAAAACCCACACATACAAAGATTTATTTTTCAATGCTTTGAAAACTGAAATAAAAAATAGCCTAATTTGGAGCCCGTGGTGATATCACCCCTCCGGTGCTCTGGGAGCTCCCAGAAGGTGGTAGTGGGCAAAGGGGGTATTGAAGGGCAGTAAAATGGTAAGGGGGCAATAAGAAAGGGGTTAAAAGATTGGTTGGCTAGAATATTTTCCAGTTGACTATATACAGATATGGTGATGCATTGTCCCTATTAACCAATCGAATATGTTTCAACATGCTACATTTTCCAAGGAAACACATATTGCAATGAAACCAAAGGATTGTGGAAATGGCAGGTCTTCACAAATCCACTTTCTTGTGTTATAGCTTCAAAATATCATTTCTAGCATAGAAAAAGTGCGGAGTCTCAAAAATTTTTGAAATGGGGTCGTCGAGTTGAAAAAGTTTGCAAAACTCTGATCTCCACAGTGGCAGTTCTATAAAGGGTGGTACTCACCAAGGTCGGCCGTGGGGGTGGCGGGTCTGGCCCCCTCCGGAGACAAGCTCTTCCTGCAGATGGGGCAGGTGGCGTGCAGCGTCAGCCAGGGGGTGATGCAGGCCTGGTGGTACAAATGGCCACACAGTAGCTCGCGCACCTTCTCGTCTGGAAACAGACGTACACATCTTTAATTACATACAGTACTAATGGATAAACAAGGATGTTCAACTGCCGGGAGCCAGTGAAACAATGACATCTTCATTTATATATTATATCAATGGAATTTTATGAGGCTTAACCTCCCGAAAGACGGATTTTCGGGTAAGAAATCACTAAAAACTGGAGCGTTTCCGCGTTTGCTAGGCCGTGCGCCAGCTGAGTGTAATTTCGTAATTATGTACCCACGTGTTTTTTTGCAAAATTATGTTTTTGTAAATGATCTTACTAGATAATGTGTTTACGCATCTATAAAAATGTATGCATATATCACAAGTAGTTTCCCCAGAACAGCTTAATACGAGGCTTGTTCAAAAGAAAAGGTGAATTTCGAATTTTTTCGAAAAGTATTTATTCATCAATATCCATTTTCTCCCTTTCAAAGTAATCCCCCTCAGATATAATGTACTTATGCCAGCGCTTCTTCCAATCCTCGAAGCACTTCTGGAATGCGCTTTTCGGTATGGCCATCAGCTCGTTTTTCGATTCTGACTTTATCTCATCAATTGTGGCAAAACGCTTTCCTTTCATTGGTCTCTTCAGTTTCGGGAATAGGAAAAAGTCGCAGGGAGCCAAATCTGGTGAATACGGTTGAGGCATGATTACGGTGTTGTTTTTGGCCAAATAATCACAAACAAGCATTGATGTGTGAGCTGGTGCATTATCGTGATGCAAAATCCATGATTTGTTTTTCCGCAATTCCGATCGTTTGAGCCGTATTGCTTCACGCAAACCTTGCATAACTTCCTTGTAGTATTCCTTATTAACCGTACGACTTGTTGGCAAGAACTCATGATGCACCACTCCATTATAATCGAAGAAAACAGTGAACAAAATCTTCACATTTGACCGAACTTGGCGTGCTTTTTTCGGTCTTGGCTCTTCTGGCCGCTTCCATTGGGATGATCGGGCCTTGGTTTTGACGTCATAACCATACTCGTATACCCACATTTTATCACCAGTTATGACCCTTTTGAGCAAATCTGGATCGTCGTTGACGTCATTCAACAACTCCTGAGCGATACTAATGCGGCGTTGCTTTTGCTCAAAATTTAGCAATTTCGGAACAAACTTCGCTGCCACACGTTTCATTCCCAAAACATCCGAGAAAATTGCATGGCATGAGCCGATTGATATGCCAACATCCTCTGCAACTTCCCTAATAGTGATTCTTAAATTTCAACTTCAAACTTGTGATGTGTGCCTTTCCGGATGCCTATGGCTTGACCAAATTACATCATGCGATTTGGGGTTAACTTTACACTTCGTGTTATTTTGGAGCGAAGCGACCTAGTCTTTCAAAGCTTATGAAATGACTCATAGGTGGGCCAAAAATATCATGCTTATTTGTATGACACGCCAAATGTAGTAGTGATACAGTGACATGTTTAAGAAGTTCCACCTTAAGAAGTTTTCATGCTTATGTTTGGTTTTTTCGGTCCCCTGATAACTGAATTTGAAAAGTAGTCCAATTTATGCCACATATTACGTTTTCCCGGGTAAGAAGTTTTTTTCTTCCGGTCCCTTGGAAAACCTTATTAGAGTTTCACTGTATATCGATGGTTATTTTCACAATTAAATTAATCCAAATGTTATTTGCCCATGCCAGGTATCAAACCCGTGACTTCCTGGTTCAGAGCCAAGAAACTTAGCACTCTGTAACAAATTTATAAATCAACTAGCAATCACGTCGCTTCTCCGTAGGTAGAAGATGGACCATCACAAAACTCTGTATTGACGCATACGCTTGCATCATTGGCGTTCATACATCGACTCATGCATACCCTTCTATTATTATGACTCTCGTCATGACCTGCCTCAAGCATTCGATTCACTTGATTGTGCTGTCTTCCTTGGGTGTTCCTGACTTCTATCATTCACTTTCCCGATATACATATTTTAAATATATATACATAGCAATCCCATGAGTTATAAAACTCATTTTGAGACAAGAAAAATTTTACATTACACAAGTGAAGTAAAAAAAAAACACAACACAAAACAACACACAAGGATATACAGTAATAATACATATACAAAATTTTGTAGAAAAGTACCTAAGTTCAACAAAACCAAAGTGGATATTCACAAATAATAAAAATACAAAGATTTCTGTAGAAAAGTATACACAGATGTAAACAATAATACATATTATATATTTTCCTTACACTCCTTTCTGTCCAAACTATCTAAATGTCCCTTTCTTAATCTTATCCATTACGCTTACATCAGTTTAGCATTCTTTCCGGATGTCCACATTTGTAACACGGTCATACATGGTTTTACCACACATATGCCACAGGGATCTCATTCAATCTACTTTTATCATTCCTCTGCCTTGCCTCACTGCCATATATCAGGACCATACATCGATGACCAGTTGATGGCCGAGTTGAAAAATAGGTCAGGTTTTTACCCAGGCATCGTGGGTTCAATTCCTGTGCTGGATAAGTTCCCCATCATTGCACAAGCAACATTTTACGATTATAATGAAAATAAAAAAAAATAAAATTTAAAATACCTTTAACAAATGCCTCCCAGCACACGGAACATTGCATGCTCTGCTGCTCCTGCGATTCGGACACCACCACCTCGGGCAGGCTTGCGATTGCGTCTGCCCCGAGCGGCGGCGGCCCGTCCGTCTCCGCCTGCCACAGCAGCTGCGACATGACGGCGTCTAGACCCTCGCCCGACACGACGATATCCCCCGGAGCGCCCCCCACCAGCACCATGGGCGAGCCAGTGCCCGTGATGTTGCCTGTCAGGTGTTCCATCAGCTGCAGCAGCCGGGACTCGGAGCCGCTGATGTTGAGTGGACTGGAATTTGGAAGTCTGTTGGACGTTGAAGAATCGCGGGGTGATTGATTAGTGGAGCGTTATAAACAAAATAATTCTATTGTAGTCAATGAATGAGGTCCAGATGTTCACCATGCCATGTATGTATGCTTCAAGTAAGGATGACTATCCTACTTTGGATGAAATTGATCAAACATTTTCAATTGAAATTCTTCCTAAACCGCTGGAATGCCAAGTTTCCTCCAAATACAAACCCCTCATGCGCCAGCAATAAAATGGCATGTTGCACGCCGTGCGCTAGCTGAGGGTAATTTCGTAATTACTCACTGTTATTTTGTACTGTTTTACCAGTAATACCAAATTGTTTGTATGTACATATATAGAATAAGCAGATTCTCCGGAATAGCTATTATATTCAGATAAATGGTTTTTTCTCACTCATTTAAAATAAGATTTTTTTAAAAAAGAAATTGAAAGACAATTTCATGGTTTTATTATAATTTATAAAGCTAAATAAGTGTCCTTCACAATGAAAATAAAAATAATATGACGTTTTTTTCTAAATAAATACAGTAATATGACATTGAAAATCGGAATTATTTTTTGTTTTCATAAATTACATTGACGAAACACTTTTTCACAGATAAAATAAAAATGTTAGCAAGTTATTAACAATTATTTCCTTAGAAAGTGAGTAAAATGTATTCAGTATGCTAGGAGCAGTGGCGGCTTGTGACTTTTGAGTGAGTTAGAGCGCTAAGATTGAAAAATACGACGTTATTGATGTTGCTGAAAAAATCATTTTCAGCTTCAGCAACATCAATAACGTCGTATTTTTCAATCTTAGTGCTCTAGCTCACTCAAAAGTCACAAGCCGCCACTGGCTAGGAGTATTTTTAAGGTATCAAATATCATAAAATAGAGTCAAGTGCGGTTGAGCTGGTAGTCAGTTAGGTATCGTCTGCGGATAACTTAGCATTCCAGCGGATAAAACTAACGATCAATTTCATCAGCCAGACTGAGGCCCGGGAGTCGATAAGTCTTGTGTAAATTAGAAATCGATATGAGCTTGAACCTTCTCATATTAGTTTTACTTCAGACTCAGTATGATTGATAGTCAAGGGTGAACAAAAAAAATGTATGCAGGTGGCCAAGGTAAAACAATATATAATTTTAATTCCTATAATATTCAAAGAAAATTATTAACTACATAAAAAGGTAAGTTCTAATATTGCATAATGCAAAAACATAATAATATTAGGCAACCGCAAAGTGAGTGACCACAGGAGTATTATTTCATATTAGCCATATAAAAAAATTTGTGGTTATATGATAAAATAAAAATGTTATTAATGTTACCTTATTTGATTATTGTACATCAGGAATGCTAAATCATGTCCTAAGCCTAACTGTGGAGTTTCCTGAAAAAATAAAATAAATTATTACTATTTGATTATTTGTAATATTTATAGGCAATTTTAATAGGGTTGACACAAAAAAAAGAAAATTATTGAGAAAAAAATACAGAAAGGTATGTTATCTTTTGACACTAAACATCCATACATATTTAAAAACAAAGACAGGCTTCATTAAAATAAAAGTTCTACACTACAAGTTGAATGTCAACCACAAAATAACAGCTAGGATTGTTTCGGTGGTGTTTGAGAATAACCTGATAAGTGCAAAACTGTATTTTAATATCTTTTGATTAAACTAACCGTAATGATTGTTAACACATAATCACACGATCTTGGTGTTTACAAAATAAATACGGATATCAGGATTTTATCAATCGAAAATAAATGCATCAGTAACCATATGAAGAGGATGAAGAGAATCCAATTCACCTATGATGCCAATGTTCCGCCTTGAAGGGAAGAAAGCTCAGCTACCTGGGAAGACATATTGTGGAACCAAGAGACATAGCTGAAAATCCATTGACAACCCTGCTGAACTGTCAAAGGAATGAGGTAAAATGGGAGATAGCACAATGAGTGCGTGCTCACGGGAGCTAACTGTCTCCGTATCAATAAAAATGCATATTTTTACACTTAAAATAACCAAAAATTTAGTTATCAAGTTATTCCCAAACACAGGGATATATCAGGACATGTCCGACAGACTTTAACCAGCGATACCGATTAGTATCCAATGACGTTTTTTCGATTGAAAGCAAAAATTTTATTTCTTTCACATGTCACCAATAACAAGAACCTAACGATATCACGCTTGTACCACGTGATATGCACCGCCCTTTTCCCACAGCATTGGACAGTAAGGGACGGTGCATGGAGCGTGGGGTACATCCTGATATACCGCGTATAATGCTGAATTATATCCATTGATTTTATTAAATACAGACCATCTAATGTATTTTTTCAATCATAAATGTCTCAAAATAAAAATAAAAAATTGATGTTTTGTTCCCTTTTTTTTTTTTTTTTTTTTTTTTTTTATGAATACTCAAGAGTCCCCTCCCAACCGTCTGGAGCCAGTGAGACTGGCATTACCAATTGGGGAATGTTGTGAGGCTGAAGGTATTGGGGAGGGGAAGGAGAAGGGGAAGAGGAAGGTGGGGAAATACCTGGCTATTCAGATCTGGTCACCAAACACGGCTAAAAGCCATTTCAAGCAACGTTTCAATTCTGAATGGTGGTCTTTCACCAGGGCGATACTGAGAGTATCTTCCACTCTGGAACGTGCGCAAATATACTATATATTATTTTTAAATGAATTAATTGTGAAACAACACAAATTAATTAAATAAAATTTACTTGCGCACGCCGGGATTTGAACCCGTGACCTTCGGATTCGTAGTCGAGAGCCTTACCCCTCGACCATGGAGGCCGTCAAAGAATACTAGTCGCCTGTAGAATACTAGTTCATCTAGTCTAGGGAACACCATAAAAATACACAAAATAAAACATAATGTTTATTCATCTATAAATAATTAATTTAAAAAATAAAAAAAAAACATATTTAAAACTGCGAGTCACTAAATTAACAAATTATATATATTATGTAGAATTAACAATGTATAG
The DNA here is from genome assembly GCA_022606495.2 of Halesus radiatus. Taxonomy (NCBI): domain Eukaryota; kingdom Metazoa; phylum Arthropoda; class Insecta; order Trichoptera; family Limnephilidae; genus Halesus; species Halesus radiatus. The sequence continues at coordinate 48,525 of JAHDVE020000317.1, read as the reverse complement.
AAATTAGTTAACCACAAAAAAAAAAAAAACAAAATCAAATAAGCCAGGAAAAATGGTTTCCTACTAGCAATTCTTACTAATATAATCGATCTCATAGAATGTCACAGTTCTTAGAATCACAAAATCACCAACGATTAAATAATGAATGATTTATTAATGTTTGCGTAAATTTATGCAATTTACTAAATAAATACAGTAAAACACCGATTATTTGGGAATCACCTCTTAGTGAATTGAATAATTAGGTAAATAATTCGTGGACCTTTAAAGTACAAACATTTGGTTCTTGCAATTCTGTAAAATATTTTTTTCTAAATATTTAACAAGCTCATTTTAAATTACATAACAAGTGACCGACCAAAACTTATTTAAATAAGTTTATAAACATTACACCCCGAAATTAGGCATTTTTATTGTTAAACTTGTCAGTTTCATTAAAAGGAACGGCTGCGCGGCCGGTTTCATACAAAACTTAATTTTGGATTTGGGTCAAAATACCCACCGAAACTGAATAACCTTTTTTTTTAAATTAAAGGTATAGTAAATATCTAGTATGGATTACAAGTATTTTATTTGTTAAATTATGAAATATAGGCCATTAAAAAAATCAATTTTTCACGATTTTAGAGGCAACTTCGGAAATAATTTGCGGGTTAACGGTAGTTTTGTTTAATTTGTCATATTTGCCATATTATATGTAAACATGATTATATAAAATAAAATAATTTTTTTTTACATCTTTAAGGAAACATTTTTTCGGGTCGATGTTTTAAATTATGTATGGCAAATTTGTGTTCCAATGTAAATCAGTCATGTAAGTCCTTCATGATGGTGATTTTAACACTTTTTTTAATTTTTAATTTTATATCTTATTGTATTTTCATAGTAGAAGGGGCAATTTCTTATTTTTTGTATCACCATTTACCCCCAAATAATTGGCAAAGTTGTCCCTAAAATCGTGAAAAATTTATTTCTTTAATGGCCTATATTTCATAATTTAAAGCATAAATAAATAAAATACTTCTAACCCTTACTAGATATTTGCTATACCTTTTGATTTAAAAAAATCATTCTGTTTAGGTGAGAATTTTGGCCCCAAATCCAAAATTCAGTTTTGTATGAAACAGGCCGCGCAGCCGTTACCCTTAAAGTTAATGTTAAAATAAAATTCACAATTAAATAAAATACATTAATTTAACGAGTAAATAGGTTTACTTTCAGCGCTTTTTGGTTCGTTGTCATATAACAGCTCTTCGATGTACGCTATAGGTACTTCAAAGAAATTTCAAAAATACAAAGGAACTTGGAACTGCTAACTATAGTAAACAAATCAGTCTAGTCCTTATGTTAGACAAAAATTTGGCAAAGTTTCGGCTGAAATTCGTTTATTGGCTGAAAACAGAACTACGGTCGATCACTACAAAGCAATGTTTAAAACTGCTTTAAACACAATGGTTTAAATTAGCAGTTTTAAGAAATATTATAATTTGCAGACGCATAAGGCGTAAAATCAAACAATAAATAAATAAAAATGCTACATAAAAAGCAATAAAAATCACAGAAATTTAAGTACATATTTTTATTTTCATAGTTAATTGCTACCAGAGCGTTTGTTTCTGTTTGTATATTGATATGTCTAAATCAATATATTAACCACGTTATTCAATTATCCGGGCTCGAGTGTTCCCAATGATTACCGATAATCGGTGTGTTACTGTAATGATCTAAACTAGAAATTTTACGAATTCAAATGCATGCCGGTATTCTTTCAAATGCCGTGCTAATTTTTTGGATTGTTGAGTCGTTTTGCGCTTCCTCCTTCCTTAAACCAACTCCTTTCTCAATGAAAACCTTCAGTTGTTCATTATCAAAATCAATGTATTGATGGATGATGTGTTAACGAGAAGGATTCGCATTCATACCCCATCGTCGTGAAAATCTTAAGCCAAGCATTTATTTGTTTAAATTTATGCAAACAATAAAATTTATAAAACGTTTTAATGAGGTGATAAGAAAGATCATCAAGTTTTTCCTCAAGAAAGTCATAATGAGAGAACTTTCTAATATTTGTAATAAAACATTATCAAATAAATTGTGAATTTAAGCCATAGGGAAAAAAATTGTGACGTTGAATGAAAGCTGTAGCATTGATGAATGTGAACATATTCTTGCCTTGCTGCAAAGTCACCGACAAACTTTACCATAAATTCTAACCACTTAAAAAGTTGATTTTTCATAACATTATTTATTATGAGAAGTCACTAAATAAGCAATACAAAAATGTATCCATTCAAATTCCATTTTTTAAAAAGATTTCATCGAAAACATGTTTTCGTATTTGGCGACTCTTTGCAGCAATCAAACGATAATATGTCATGTTTTATTTTATTTTAACAGATTTATATTTCTCTTTAAAAAGTCATGCATAGTGGTGTTAACAGATTTAGGCCCGGTTTCTCATTTCTCTTCTTCAAGCTTGACTTAATTACGTTAATAACAGCTCTTAAACTTCGGTTATCTATTTGACACGTAGTGGAAGTCCGTTTAGTCCTGACCACCTGACAACTAACTAAAAATTTTGTATACTGGCACGGCCAACTTGTCATCTGTACAAATGTTTTTCTACACTTACAGCTGATTATGTTTATGATTGATTTAATTGTACATTTGTCCATTACACCAGCCACTGTTATTGAATTAATTTTATATGCTGTACAATATTTCAGATTGATACAATATGCCATAAAGGGGAAAATGGAAAGTTGATACTTGTGAAAAGTTGCAGATTAAGTTTAATCGGAGAGATTACATATCCACGAAGATTATAAAAAGACGTTCTATTTAACGCTCAGGATAACTTACAGATAGGAGGCTAATACATACCACTACCGCGAGTCCCGAGCATTGCAAATTAAAAAAAAATATGTTTCTACTTACTCTATCTCATTTAATTTATAAGTATGTGCATAGGTAATTATTAGTATTTTTAAGTATCCTTCATGTTTGATATCAAACATTAAAAAAAAACCTGTGTCATAAATAATAAAGGCTACATTTAATTTTTAATTCTAAAAAAATCCACGCAGGTAGCGTCAAAAGGCCATTCGTTTACTGCACAGCTTTGCCGAAGCTGTTGGAGATAGTTCGAAATAGGGGCTTACTGACTTATCTGATTTGACCGTCCGATTTGAAGGAAACATGTGAAAAGGGATCGAGAAATGCACATAGCTTAAGGAAAGGATTGTCAGACGGCCGAGCCTTCCAGTGTGTTCCTTTCGGCTAGCACAGATGAAATCAGGCAGTCTATAGGTAGCTATTGATGATTTTTTTATGGTTTATTCCGCCTCTAACCAAAATGCATGTCTGCGCATCAACCATCAGCCGCATTCTCTCGTTTATCAGACTGTAACGCGGTAAATGCACTTCATATTCAACACAGTAAAGACTCAGTCCGAATTCTGGAATAAGCTGGTGATGAAAAACCGGGCCTTAGTCATAGGGTAGGTAGGAAAATAATAATACATATTTCTAAAAGGTTAATTAATAAAAACTAATCCAATTTTATGGTTCAAAGAACACAGAGACATTTCAGGCTGTAAATATGTATTGGCAAATAACTGACTCTTGGTGAATTCGCATCTCTATAGTTCCACGGAGGCTGCCAGTGTGCCCAGCGATTACCCTCAGTCCTCTGCAAGAAAATATCCCCATCTTTCACATAGAAATAAAAGGGTTTAATTGCTTATCCGCAGAACAACATTTTGAGTATTTTTTGGCTGTATTTGCTTTTATTATTCTCATTTTAGTATGTACACATATTATGTTTATTGACTCCACGATAACTATTAGCTAAAATTGTTTATCCTGAAACACGTAGATATTTACATATTAAATACAGTGGTTTCAAACAATGTAATTATCATTAATTTAACTATTAGCTAAGACAGTGAGGACAACCCTTTTAGCCAGGGGGCCAACTTATACATTTTCAATTTGATCGCGAGCCACAGGGGTGGGGTACATATAGCTTGACAAGGTTAACTTTGCAGTCAGTGGTGTCGCTAGCCTGTTTATTAAAACAGCAACTTTTTTAACAAATCAATCCCTACTCTAGAGATATTTCGGAAATTTAATGTACCGTCTATTACAGAATTATATAAAAGAAACGCCTCACATTAAATTTAAAAGAATTTTTCAACAGTAAAATTCACCCCACTGATAATATAAGCAATAGACTCAAAACAAATGGTTTAATAGCCATCCCAGTGCTAAGAACGACCACGGCTCAGCACCACCACTTGTATTCAGGTATAAGATGGTTCAATATATTATCATCCAAAAACAAAATTAACGTAACCGAAAGATTGAAATATGAACAATACAAAAAGCAAAATAACTCTACCTGAACTTAGGTATACTATCTAGCATATAAATTACTATTTAGTTATTTAATAAGTTTTTAATATTGTTTAAATATCCCCTGCTACGCATTGTTTTTATGTTTTTTTATTACATATGTAAATACTTCTCCCATAACCACGAGCTACTGGAGCGCAACTTATGGAGAGTAGAACAATAAGTAAAAAAAAAATCATGCATTATATTACATTCGTGTTATAATAATGTAATTTTTTGTAATAAATAAATAATAATAATCATAGAACGCGCAAAGTGAAAACATTCCATCTCCAAGGTCAAATAAATAAATGCTGATGATTTTTACCGTTGTGAAATTTTAAATAATAAATACTTGTTAATTATTACGAAGGAAAAAAAATCTCATTTATTCATGTCAATACAAAGGAAATTATTTTTTAAAACTTTTTTCTTGAGGCAGGCAGTTTGTCATGGTTCATGAACTGTACAAATTTGATCATTTTTTGTAACTCTCGAGAAAAAAAACTCACAAATCAATTAAAAAAATCTTGTTGTCAAAGCATAAAATGTTTGATACCGAGTTTATCTTAAAATTAGAATTTTTTTCCATCTTTGCATTTGCTTAAATAAGAAACGCACCTACTTTTATCAGTAAAAGATGACTGTGTTCAGTGCTTCGGCAATTTTCTGCAAAATTTACTTATTATTTTAATATAAACCTTTATTTATTGTCTCGGTGATCCGATTTTTGCTTAACCGTTTGAGTGCCAAAAAAAGTCATATAGTTGCTTGTAAAATGCAACCAAAAAAGTGTTTTTTTTTTTAAATGTATTTTTTTTTAAATCCGTAAATTCTTTGAATTTCCATGGATTTTGATGATTTTTTCGGTGTTTTATTAAAAAATATTGAAATATTTGGAATAAAACGGTTGTATAAATGAACACAGTATTTTATTAAAAAAAAAAAACAAAAATGAAAAATACGGTACATATGAAAATGAGTCATTTCTGGTGTTACTCTCCATTTCTTGTACTGGAAATTCGCATCCTGCGGTTGGGAAACACTGATATCTGATCACTGACCTCACTCTCATCGGAGCTACTCTCACTAGAACTACTACTAGAGTAGTCAAAATCGTTGCTCCCGCTGTCAGACATTTCTTAGTACTCGCTCGACATTATCATTTTTAAATTACCTAAAATAAAAAAATAATAAGTGAATCCGAATTTTAAACGGTTTATTACTTTCATACAACTATTAAGATAATATTACGATAATATTTACCAACGTCGCAGCAGCACACCCGACGTACGCGCGATTTAAAACACGACTGACGCAATCGACGGAAATCGACGATCGGCAATCTCCGTAAAAAGACGAATCGACGAATATCGCCGATTGGCATTCAAACGGTTAATATTGGCTTTTTTATATTTTTGCATTAAGCATTTTATTAGGTTGATAACTTATTTTTATTAAACAAAAACAATCTTTTAACAATAGCTCCAATGGTTTACCACAGGAATAAGCTGATAACATACCATATTTATTGCAAAACTCAATTACATAATAATAATAATAGATTGATACCTTTATAAATAGAATAAATAATAAAGTCTTGAAATAAAATAGAGCCATTTTTACGACCGATTTTATTTGTCTAATTACTAAGCAACCTATTGACCCCAAATGAGTCAAATTGATGGATGTGTTGCGAAAAATGTTATTACAAGTCATAAAATATATAAATACAGTGGGTTATCAACTGACTGGGCAGTCCTTGTTGACATCATGTGGAGGTTCAAGCGTAAATTCGTTCTGTGTAAGTTCATTCCGTGTGACGACATGCAACCCCCTGCCTCCTACCACTCGGATTCCGGCGGTTTTGGCGGGATTAAAAAATTCTAACTTTGAGAATTAATTTAAAAAATGAATTTTTTTTAAATACTAATATTTAAATTAGAACGCCAATAATGATAATACATATTTTTTTTAAATTGACTGGTGTTCCTTATTTAAAAATTACTATATTAACTGAGAAAAAATCATAAAAAAAAAAAAAAAATAGATACAAAATGCCTTGCAAAGTTAGGGGGGATATAAAGCTAATGCACAAATTAAATATTTGGATAAAAGCCTGTTTTCATTTTCGGTCACATATTATTTGATTTGTTGCAGTCAATGTTTGTTTATAACAATATACATAGATAGTGACAGATAATCAAATTATTATAAGCTAATGTTGTAGTATGTGAAAGAAAGCTTACAAAAAGTATTAACATAATGTTAACCGCCCTACCTTCAGGTGATTGTCTGAAAAGCAGGCAAAAAAGAATCACTTTTTTTTTGGTCTAGATTATGAATACAATGTTAGTTATACCTGATAATATTTTGTCAAACAAGCCACCGCACGCTTCGCCTGTCCTTGGAGAACTACTTGTTTAGGCTTGATGTCCCGTGTTGTTGGGACGCGCGCGTGGTCATTATGGTTTGTATATTATTTTTTCTCAAGCGCGTACGTGATACGTGATAGCGCAGAATGGTACAATCAAAGTTTGCATATCACGTACGTTCATAGGCATAGGGTGGTTAATTAACTAGCCGGCAATTCGCCACGTGCAGGAAAATGTTGTAAGCAGAGTCGTTGTTAACAAACTCAACTGTATTACTAGATTAGTGTATTACATGTATAAATAAGTGCCTATAAGAGATCAGCAATAAAATTGTAGTAGATTCGAAATCGAAATGTTAGAAGTTAAAAATTTAAAATGTATTAACCTTTTTAACGAAATTTATTAATTTTGTCCCTCTGCAGGAAAAAAACACCAAATGATTTTGGTCAAAATTGAGTTAGATACTAAAATAGATCCCTTCGATATTGCCTATTTAGAAAAAAATGGCCAGATCTCTACTGGTCACTGTTGTCCTAATCATTTGATTTGGGTAAAATCACCAAATTAATTACCGCACATTTTGAGTTTTTAATATTACTAAATATAAAATAAACCATACAAATTTTTTTTTTAAAAAAATACTCTATGACCCTTCACCTAAAAAAATATGGTCATGTCAAATATTCAAAAATCGATTGCGAATATCTTCAAATAAGGTTTTTTCATTTGATGACTTTTTGCTGCAGAGGGACGTTGTTTTTCAAAATGATTCTTTTCCAGTGAACTGAAAGCAGGATGAATGCGCGTCAGAAGTGCATTTTTAGGATGCAAACGAACGCTGATATTTTATAGGTGAATGAAAAAAACGTAAACACTATCATTTGCCAAGGATCTCGAGAGATTTTGGCTACACCACTGTGTAAACAACAGTAATTGTTGCTTTATGAAGTCTTTAATTTATGATAAAATCCATTTCCATTCTATTTGTATTTAGATAGAGAAATGATATTGAGTGTTTTTAATATGTATATGTATTTATTTTAACCGTAGCAATATTGTAGAAATTAATACTCTAATTTGATTAACAATTGCTCCATTAATCAATAACAACGATCGTGCCACAAAAATAACACTGCATAAATTACATTTGTTGTTTGAACTTTGGTTGGTCTACTGTGGCACAGGTACAATTGAATAAACAGAACAATATTATGTTTTCAATTTGATTATTTTTGTCGCTTTTGGTTTCTAAGGTTCAGATTGGAGTGGTTCTGCCATTGATTTACATTATACACTATCTAGACTGGTCTTCACATTAACAAACATGACCGAGTTAAAAATTGTCTGATTTAATCTGTATTATTACGAGATTTAGAGTTAAAACATGCAAAAGACAACAGTACTAGTTTTATGAACTAAAGCGATTTCCATAAGTGATGTCACAGGTTTAGGGGGAGAGGGGGTCAGCGGAATTCTGACAGAGTCCGTGTGTGCGTGACCATAATATTACACAGAACTATGTGACATAAGGGAGTGGGGGGTTAAAACTTCACGGAAACCCTGTGACATCATTTATGGAAGCCGCCTAAAACAATAATATGTTACTAAAAAAAATGGTTAAAAACGCTGGAAAATAATGAATATGAATTGCATAAAACTTGAGAAAAAGTGGGATAAGGTGCAAAAAACACATATTTGGCATTGAGGTATATAGTCTACGTTCCTTGCGAAATCAGTGAAAAATATAGTTCCCGCGCGTGAAGTAGAGGGGGGTGAGGCGGCTGTCGATGTCGCCCAAATCCTTCTGACCGCGAACGAACTCAACGAACGAAGTTTAACAACAGACAAAGCTACGCATGTAATCAAATATCATAGACGTCAAAATACTGGCAACATGCTATACTAGCGCCTCTAGCGACCTGGGCTACAGAGCTCCCGGATTGTATTGTTAATATAATAAATATTTTATTCTCTTTCTTAACAATTTAAACAGTGTGCGAGCAACGAATCTTTAAAAATTAATACAATCCTAATAGTCTCTTAAAAATATATATATATACATGACCAAAAAAGGAGTAAAATCATATGTAGGTTATCCAATATTTATTTTGTGAATTTTCGATTTCTATAATGTATTAAGAATATATTTCACAGAAAATCTATTAAAATGTATGGAAAAACCCGATTCTGCCAACTCGCGCCGCTAGAGGGCGCTAGTGTAGCATGTTGCCATCTCAATGTATGGTAAATGTCAGGCGCTGCGCGTATTGTTATATTTCTGCAGTATTTGGTAGAATGTGATTTTTTGCTGGTTATTTTACTGATTGCTTTCAGCTAACCTGTTGGCAAAGATAATAATCAGATTTAGACGTTTGCTAACACCATTTGGTGTGATGCTTACTTGTGAGAATTCTTCCGAATCGTCTAGATTGGTCATATCTATGACATTGGGGTCATCAACGGAGGTGGAAGGTCTCCGGGCACTGCCAGTCCTGGCGGGCGGGGGCCCGTGGGATGGATCCGTGTCTTCTAATTGCTCTATGAAACCTCCAGAACAAAATGGACAGGTGTAATCCTGAAATTGAGACAAAATGACATTAATGAGACAAAATGAAAACGTTCAATAGTATCTGATCACAAATGGATTTGTTTGGATGGTGAAAGGTTACTCTGAGGGGCATTTTTGTTTCATGATGTTTCCTAAATCATTGGCTATTATATTAGATTTTAGCACAATCTATGTTCTTTACGACAATTAATGATATTACCCATCGGATACGCATAATTTGCATCCGTTGAACACCGACGTATCCGATTGGCTATGTCAAAACATACAATAATAATTTATTAAAACAATTTTAAAGCCTTTTTCACTTTTTATTTTATGACCTGACCGGTTTCAGCCTATCCCGGTGATCTTCAGACTGGTACAAATTTTTCTTAAACTACAGTATACATATACAATTTTTGGAGTATCAGGGGTGGGAAACTATGATTGAATATAAATTTTAATAATCAGCATTCCTATATCCTGATTTTACATACTCGCGTGTTAGGGCATCTCTATTTATTGTTTGCTCTGTGATTGGTTATCTCTAGGTGTATTTTCTCCAGGAATTGATATGTATTGGGTATGCCATGCTATCAACTTTAATAACTTTTTCCATCCCACAAGAAATGAATGGTGACAGAACGGGTGACATTTTCCTTATCATACAAATAAATAATCCTTCCATCCCAATTTCTTATCTCACAACATTGTGATTATTTTCGCAATAATACCCTTAGGGTCCTATTTCACCGGGGCAGGCCACACTCGTGCCCGAGTGAGTGAGTCGCCATACAGCACTGTACATTTTAATGGTTGGCATGCGTCGATGCTGGTGTCGGCCACCAAATTGTGGCAACACCGAGCAGACACCAGGTGAGGGAACCTCCATAGAGCGCTATACAATTAGTTTGGTGTCCCAAATGGTGGTGAAAAACTGGTGTCCCGGTGAAATGGGGCCATTGGAGAATTCAGGCTCCTCTTTATTTTTCAGACAGATATATGTGGAAGTTAATTATAAAATTTTCAAATTGTAAATCAAGATCAAAAATGCAACTTTCAATTAAATATTTATATCAGACGACAGTCAACATAAACTTAGATGCAAAAACCATATAAGCATCATAAGGGTTGAATGTTATAAACCAGGGGTAGCCACAATTTTTTTTCTAGGAGTGGCTAGTTGATAAAAAATTGTGGTTATCAATTGATATTGATTGTATTTATATCACAAGATAACATTAGAAACCTAATTACAATTCGAATATGTATATGTATTTTGAAAACAGATATTTTACACATATTAACAATGACAAAAAACATTACAATAATATAATTATGTATTTTACTCGTAAAAATGAGAAGAAAAAAGAACTAACAGATTTTAAGAGATGGAATGTCGAGTAGATCTGGAAGGTAGATCGTAAAGATCTGGAAAATTGTGATTTTTAAAGAGATGTCAATTTACAAACAACAAAAAGTGGTGGTAAATAAACAAACAATGATAACTGTTCTGACCTACTAGCTAAACAGAAATAATTTATATCTGTATTAATTAAACCTCTTGTGTGCCGGAGATCCCTATCGGGTAGGAAGATTTGTACCCGCCATGTGCCGGAGATGCCATATGGCAACGGCATCCAGTAATATCTTTTCATGGGTTTTTAAACATTGAAACCTATTGGCAGCATGTTCAAATTAACAACAATCGCTTGACAACAAAATAACCAATCAGAAGAGAACTTTTGCATTGCTTGAAGTTCGGCACAAGTCAGGTAATAAATATTGTTTGAAATTGGTGTACGCTGTAGTGAAAAATATTTCAGATTTTATTAGTTACATTACTGTATGTATTTACAGGAAAACCATATACGACTTTATCCTTATTTAGAAAAAAAAAACAATTATTCAGTTTTACGAAAATACAATAAAAATACAATAAAAATATAAAAAAATATTTTCATATTTCTTCATTTACCCTTTTTAGTAACATGAGAAATAAAAATATCATTTCTCAGAACATAATCAGTTATTCTGGGAAAATAACTTATATTAAAAAACATAGGATTTTGATAAATACATACACACTTTATGTGATAGGATGGTACAAATTACAAAAACATTATTTTGTAAGTTATTACGAAATTAGTCAGCTAGCGTACGGCGCGCAGAATGATTTCTTTTGCCCGGCACACAACAGCTTGTTGTGGCTCGCGGGAATCCGGCATTCCGAAGGTTAAATACAGGTTGTATCATTTATATTGTATGAAAGATAACATTTTATAATCTACATTAGTGGATAATTCTCAGTTATGATAGTGTATGTACATATGAAATGATTCAAATCTATAAATGGGCCACTGACACTCATTTAAGCTTAACAGGGCACTTCCTCAATAAACATATAAATTATTACATTCAAAATTATAATGCGAGATATTTGTTGAAGGATGCATTGCAAGTAAGAATGCATTGCAAGTAAGAACGCACTGTAACTAAGAATGCCTTAGAAATATGTGTTTATTGCTCAAGTGAAATATAATACCCACAGAAACACACCCACCGCACAGAATAAAGTTTTTTTTTGCACAATTTTAGATTGAATTGTATAATATATTATTCATTGTTATGTTTAGGTAGGGTATTGTGTAAATTCAGGCTAATATTTCACCTTTTGTCTCCTTCTTCCACTGCCTTCAATTATACCGAATGCAAATACCATTCTGTCTGAACTTTACAATAGAAATACTAGCTGAAGTATTATTTATAAATAAAATTGGACAAAGCTTCGTCAACAATTTGATAACATTTAATTAAATGTCAAAGAGTCACGGCAATGATCTGCCAACGAACAGGTACTACATTGAAAACGTAATAATTTATAATCGTCAACCTAATGATATTCTATAAATACACCCAAACCCAAGTATTTTTATTTGTTTTCTGAAGCAGATAAAACAGGTGACTACCTAATAGCCAGATTACGCATATTGGACAATTGCTAAAAAGAATTTGCTCTTAAATAAGATAATAATAAAAATACAGATTTCACAAGGTTACGTCAATTCGAACCCTGTCATGTTTTGATGGAATTGCGTAGTCTGAATTAATGCATAAAACGGAAAATAAGCAATATGAAATGACAGCATTCTGATTTAAATGGCATGTATAATGACCGCTTCTTCAGTTTTCTAGATATATACCAAAATATGGGAAATATTGAATAGGTATTGATTTTATTAATACCTGTAAAACATCATGTTCAAATTCAATATTGCATTTGTGACAAAAGAACCGGGCCGGTGGTGGCCTGCCTTCGACGGCAGCTTCCGCCATTTTACGGAGATATTAATAAAATCTTAAAACACACTTAATATTTTAACAACAATCACTGATGTAAGTTTGCCAAGTAGCAACAACGAACAATTTACATATCCGCCATGTTTCTTTCTACGTTCACTCTTCTTGACGTTTGTTTGCGATGATTTTATCTTTACTGCTGCCTTCACGTTGTATGGAAATAATTCACAGTATTCACACAACCAGCTAGTACTCAAGAAGCAAGCAAGCACCGTGTCTGAACGTTGCCCTATACCGTACCCGTATTATAAAGTAAGCCACTGACAAAGATAATAATTAGTCGTTCCAAAATGTGCAATAAAACAAAAACGAGAAAGTATCGAAAATATGCACGTTAATTAAAGCTTTTTGTTTGTGTTTCGTACGTTTATATTTCGACCCCTTGGAATAACAAGGTTCCATCTGACACAGCAATGTTATGCTATAATGTGCTTCATAGAGGATAACTTTAAGGCTCATTGTCGCGTAACATTGCCGTCTCAGATGGAACCTTGTTATTCCAAAGGGTCGATTTATCGTCAATGTTTATAACCAAAATCTGAGGAGATTGTTTCAGTTCTGTTTACAACTGATATTTGAAGAGTTTGTCTCATTTTTGTTCAAAAGGTTGTGTTTAAAAACAGTCGAAAGTCCAAGATAAGGCTGAAAGCAAAGCTAAATTAAAACTGATCGTATCGTGAAAAGCAACGGCGACCTATAAAGCTCAGTCGCACGGAACGATTTCGTTGCCGCTATATTTGAAGAGCGGCGATGGAATCACTTCATTTGATAAGGTGTTCGCGAACCTACTCGCAGCAAATACCTTGTCATATGGAACGATTTCGTCGCTACTTTTCAAATAGCAGCGAGGAAATCGCTCTTTGTGACCAACCCTATATTTGCAGAAAAAACTTATTAGATGGCTACTATGGAAATAAAAGAGGATAATATAAACACCTCAAGTCATTATGGGATTATAATGCATCCAAATGACCGACTGTGAATGTGCGTAAAATAAGCAATAAGATGGAAATTTGTGTATGGTCTACTTTACTTTAGAAAAACGGCGGTGGCAGACTACTGCTGATTACCAGCCGGTTTCAATGTAGGTGTGCCACCCTACGTATATTTCCATACAAATCAGCACCGGCCGAAGAAAACCGGTCGGTAACCGGTGGTAGGCTGCAGGCACCTTAAAGGTTGTTTAAATGGCTTCCACACGAGCGGGTGGCCCAATACTAAAAAAGCCATGGCGTCGAAAGGTTCGATCATCCGGTCGTCCATTTCTAAAGTTGGTAGGCTTGATTTTAGGAAAGGACGACCGGATGGTCGAACCTTTCGACGCCATGGCTTTTTAGTATAGTCTGGGTGGAAAGCTTATTAGTATGAGTATTTATTTTTAGACCTGGTAACTCTGCGCGAACCCCACAGTACAGCGATGCCATGACGTGTTGGGAGAAATCCCTAGATTTCGGGAGAAACAGAGACTACTAGTATTTTTTTTTTTGATTTTACGGATTCTTTCGTAATCCCCTACCTAGCTGGGGCTTATACAAATACCTCTCATGTTTTCAATCTAACTAGTACTGCGGCACTTTGGCCTTATTACTATCACCATATGATGGTTTTATTTAATTGACTGAATTTATTATTATTACATTTCATGAGTTTTTAGGGAAAAGATCGTAACTGGATAAAAAACCTTAAGAGACTGCTACTACAGAATGGGATTTATTTATCAAATCTAGGGAGAATTCAGTATGGTCGAATTTTTGGCATTTCTAGGGATTTTTGATCCATCTAATAAACTATCTAATAAATAAACAAACAAATAATAAGTCACTTAAATTTAAATAAATTGTTAACTAAATATCAATCTGCATACAGAAGGTTCCACTCAACGGAAACTGGATTACTACGCGTTTTGTCGGATATAACTCTGGCCATAGAGTCGGGTAAGCTGGCACTTCTTTCAGTCTTAGACATGAGTGCCGCTTTTGATACGATTGACCACGATTTTCTTATCACACGTTTAGAAGAATCCTTTGGTTTAAACGGTGGCGTTAAGAATTGGCTGACATCGTATTTAACCAATCGTTTACAAGCAGTGAAGATAGGGCAAAACCAATCAAAATATGCAACCCTTTCATCTGGAGTACCCCAGGGGTCCGTTCTGGGTCCTCTGCTTTTCATCATTTTCACAAATGATGTAGCTAAAATAATAGAATCGTTCGGTCTTCAATCCCACTGCTATGCTGACGACCAGCAAGTTTATTTCTACTGCTTACCAGAAGAAATAGACAGACTAAAAACTCGCATAGCTGAGTGTCTTGAAGCAATAACTCGCTGGATGACCTCAAATAGATTGAAGCTGAATCCGTCAAAAACTGAGTTTCTCTGGACCGCCACAAGCAGACGTCAGCATATTATTGATAACTCCCCAATAAATATTTCGGGAAGTGACATTACTCCCAAGACGTGTGTTAAATTACTCGGTGTCAATCTGGATGCAGACTTTTCCCTTAAAAGTCAAGTAAACAGAACTGTAAGTACAGGGTTCTTTCAACTAAGGCAAATAAAAGCAGTACGGAGAAACCTGCCAACAGAGGCAACTAAACTGCTTGTCAATTCGTACGTTGTGTCACGTCTAGATTATTGCAACGGAATATATGCGAGTCTCCCCAAATACCAAATTAACAAATTGCAATCAGTATTCAACGCTGCAGCAAGACTTATCACCGGCGTATCTAAATATTCTCACATTTCAGAGCATCTCAAAAATCTCCACTGGCTCAAATGTCCTGAAAGAATCCAGTTCAAGCTCTGCTGGATGGTATTTAAGTCACTTAACGGAATGGCTCCGGCTTACTTATCAGAACTGTGTATTCCCGAAAATACCAACTCACGGCAGTCCACCCTTAGGTCAGCAGCGTCATCAGCTATCGGCAGGTTGAAGGAACCAAAGCGCACACCTAATACTAAGTTCGGTGATCGTGCTTTCGGAGTGTCAGGACCTAAAGCCTGGAATGAACTACCGCATGACTTAAGAATTATCAAAGACTCAACAGAATTCAGAAGTAAACTTAAAACACATCTTTTCAGACAATCGTATCCATAAATTCACCTGTAAATTGCTTAGCTAGGCTGGCCGGTTAGTACTTACCTAAAGTCATTAAATAAAATAAAAATATAATTAAAAATTCACGCATCGGTGCGCAAATGCGTCCACAGCCCGCAACACTGTAAACATCCAAAGTGTAAAATAAAAAAATAAAAAATAAATAAATAAAAACGTTAATATTTATTAAAAGCTTCTTACGCCGAGTAAAGTAATTTTATAGATATTTTCGAGTCCTAAAATTCATTTTATGAATACTTTTCAGTCCTAAAAATTAATACCAATAATTCAATAAATACCAACTCTTCTTGTGCCACCGATCATCTAATAAATGTAACATCAATAGAAAAGGAGAAACAAATAACCATGTAAAACTATCATCTCTATAAATTAAATTTTTCTAAAACTGTGTTCATCTGAAGCGACCTGCCAGGTAAGTATGTTTTTCTGTATCTGTCTGTACATAATTAGTTAAGAAATATTTGTACAGCGCCCTTGAGGTGATTTTTCACAAAAACGGCGCTATACAAGTCATCCAACTATTATTATTATTATTATTATTATCTGCAGGGAGTATCTATTTTGTACTTGGCAACGCTGGACCCCACAGCTGATAGGGTTGCGGTAGAAGCGGGAATTCTCTGTCATTGTTATTGTTGTCAATATGTCAATGTCGTTGATTCTGCGCTGACAGTTATTTGTGCGGTAGGTGGTTTATACTGTTTATAGTAGGTAAATATCATGCGTGGATGCTTTGATATATTTTCTATGACGTTGATGCCATTGATGGCAATGTTTTCGGTTTTCATTTTTTCAGTCAGCATCAGGGTCGGATATGGTAATCCTTTCCTATTTTGTCTTTGTCATCTCTGCTTTCAAAAGGTGTCATGTCGTAACTTAGTTACGGTAACTAGCTCTTCACTAGCTGATACATTCACAAAACTGTTGTGTAATCTACAATTCAGCTTAAAATCGTCAAAAAAAACGACAATACTGCTCGGTTACCTTAACATAAATATGTTTTTAGTTATCTTTTATATTAGTATATCATTCTTAATACGTATTTAAAACTTTATTGAACTTCATTACAATAAGAAAGAACTATTTCAGTTGGGGGAGACACCAAATAATGCATTTTTAATTCCGATTTTCCAAAAAAATATACTCCTAAAAAATTTAATAATCACTCAACGCCGTGTTAAAAGTTATCTAAACGATAAACCTAAGAACCTATGGTTT
Organism: Halesus radiatus; assembly: GCA_022606495.2. Classification (NCBI taxonomy): domain Eukaryota; kingdom Metazoa; phylum Arthropoda; class Insecta; order Trichoptera; family Limnephilidae; genus Halesus; species Halesus radiatus. The sequence continues at coordinate 31,511 of JAHDVE020000317.1, read as the reverse complement.
GGGTTATTTAAAAAAAAGAAAAATATGAAATGCGCATTACGAATGCTAAACTAATGTAAAACTTTACTCAATATTTAACTAATTATTTCAGTTAAGATGTACATTATTGGGTACATTCTTATTTTCATAGACTTGACCACATAGCGCTAGATGATTCCGACACCACTGGGGGTGACTGGGAGATGTCTCCCGTGTACCTGGACTGCTGCTGGCAGCTGCTGCAGCAGTTCTCCACCTCCTTCCAGTTTACCGACACCTACCTGGCCACCCTATGGGACTCGGCGCACAACCGGCTTTTCCACACCTTCCTGTTCAACAGCCCGCAGGACCTGGACATCGCCATGTCTAAGGTGAGATACTTTACTCGTACCCCATTCACTGGCTTGATAGAACGAAGGATAAATTACTGAGGGGTTGTTGGTTGCCAACCCCGTTTTTCATGGGCAGGGATAGGAAATAATATGGAAAATGGGCATCATTGCTTTCAGGAGTTATGAATACCTTTTCAAAAATCATATAATAAACCATTATTTTATATAAAACATACAAAAAATTAGTTTTATATTCGTTTACTCGTATATTAAAGTATGACACTTTACCTAACATTCTCTCCTTTTCCGTTCTTCAGAATCGGTCATTAGAATTAATGGTCAGAAAAAAGTTTAACATTGACATCTCGTTGACTTGTTATCACAGTAATAATTTATAATTGTTGAGTTTTGTGTTTCCAGTATGCAAATTTCTGGCCAGTGAGGGATCGCTAAGAGCAGTTTTCCAACTTGGAGATCCAGTACTTCTATATCCCCCTTTATATCACCCCTGCACACACTACAAATCCACCTAAATCTGGTAAGTCGCTTTAGCAGTGTTTAGTAGACATGGGCGAAATTGAATGAATAAATTAAGTGAATAAATTCAATCTTGAAACACTCGATCTGATTCTCAATTTAATTAATTCTTCATTCCTTAGTTTAGGCCTTGCCACCCTACGATTTTTTAACACGTGGCACTATAATTACGGCGCAGATACTATGGGCATCATCGAATAGTCACCGGACTCCATCTAACGTATAGAATCCTGCACCGCAATTCATAAAAACCCATACATCATCGTTAGTTTACAGTTCACACTAGTCTGTAACGATAAATCGCCTATAGTCAGCCAGTCCAGTGGCGGCTCGCGACTTTTGAGTGAGCTAGAGTGCTAAAATTGAAAAATACGGCGTTATTGATGTTGTTGAAGCAGAAAATGATTTTTATTTTTTTTCATAATTTCAATTTTTTGTATGAAGATTTAGATGGTAGGTGGGGCACGTCCCCATCTTAGCACTCTAGCTCACTCAAGTCATGAGTCGCCATTGAGTCGGTCAGTAATTCCGATCACTGTGTATTCGCTTTCGTAGTTCTTATCCCTAATTCAAGGAATTAAGAAATGTATTCCGCATTTAGTTGTGACGTCAAAGTTATTACGTCTCTAGTCAGTCGATATCGAGTCTGTCCGTACTATGTCCGCAGGGCACAAGTTGGTCAAGTCATTGCGAGATACTAGTTAGAAGTTCCTAATTCATTCCTCAATGTCCCCGGCGATTCCGTTTGTGTTAGTCCCAGCGCGGCTAAGCCGTTAGTTTCATTAGTCGGGTGGGAATTTCCGAAGTAACCAGTACTCAGTAGAATGCATCGATGTTATACTTGATCGATGGTAGGTTTCGTCCTTTGTTTTCTGTGATTGAGTGTAGCTCGCTTTTAGCTGGTTTTTGTTTGACTCGTCTTTAAAAACTAAACCATTATTTACTACATTGATGTATATATACATTTTCTTAAGATTGTTATTTTTTAATAAGTTATTTCCAACACTACCACAATTTGCAATGTGAAAAAATTCCCCCGTTTTTATTTAATTATTATATATTATTATTATTATATTTTTTATTTTTATGAATTAAATTAATAAATTTACAAGACTAGATGAATCAGACTGAATCGATTCACTTCAAATGAATCTGCCCATGTCTAGTGTTTAGTGATCATATTTGAAGAGCTCTTGGTACATCCAACCCAACCTTCATCTAACCCATCTCCTTCCTCCAAGACTTAAATAAAATCATATTTTATGAAATGTGTGCAAAAGTAACGAAATTTATTTTTATTTGCAGATCTAAAGATCGCAGAGAATGTTCTTCTGCTACAAAATTTCAATAAAAACGAAGCTCTTGATGCGTGGAGACAGAGGACATGGAATTCAGAAAACTGTTTTCTTGTGGTGAAGTACCGTTTTTCCTTAGATCTTTTGATGCATCTAGTAACCATATCCATAACACATATACACACGCCCACTTACTTAGGAGTGTAAGGTTGGAGTAGTGAAAAACTTGACTTATTACCATGGGGTAGGTATAGTTAATCCTGACTTAAAGCCGGCTTAAGTATACCAACGCTGAATTGGCGCGTAAGAATCTAATGAATAAGACGGACAATGAACATGCAACGTTAAGAGTACTAATTGCAATTACAATTTGTTTGAGATCGAAACTGTACCTTTTGCCGAAGACGACTTCAATATAAGTGGACACCGGATAGCCAGATTTATAATATTCCCGATTGATCAATTTAAAAAGAACTTGGAACATAATTTGGATGCCGCAAGGAAATTTTAAAAGTCGTCGTTGAAAGGAGGTCTGGTCAAAAAAAATACTAAATTATATTCAAGTGGATTATGTTCAACAGGATGATGATAATTTTGCAGTCGCAGGAATTATGGCCATAGGAGGGGGTTTCTCTTAATTGTAGGGGTTTTTAGACACTTTAAATATTCCAGCAATGTCACAAATCCGGCTATCAAAAGTACAAAAATGTTTCAAAACACCGGAAAAATACTTCTGTGAAGGCACAAACAGTCTTTCACGAAATGGTAGATTCATCAGTTTGTAATAAGAGTGAAATTAGTTTCTCTGGAAATCAATTTGAATTTTTTGGTCATTACCCAGTGATTGTAGAATAAAAATGCTTGTTTCTTTCTAACTTATGCGAATTTAGTTTGTAATTCTAATAATACTATGTTTATTTGTATTTTTATTATTGTAAAGGGGTTAAAATCACCTTGTTTTGACTAATGACATTCGTTTTGGTAAACATTTTAAATAATGAATACTAACACAAGTCAAATTGTTCCATTATTCTAGCAAAGACATTTATGAAAATATTGGTCCAACGCGAAATGTGACATTCTCACAACTACTGATACCTCATTATTACCGAACACTGTTGGAAATTAGTGGTATATATTACAACAGGTATTTGGAACAGGTATGTCAAAGATACTTTCATACTTAGTATTTATTATACAGACATGCGTCCCGTGGACGGGGGATATCTATTATCTATCTCGCTTACTCGCCTACATAGAAGAGTATTAACCTAGTATTTGGATATTAGGGAAACACTCTTCTTAGTTGAATAAGCGTGAAAGAGTCTAATGCTGAATCTAGAACCTAGTGTCCCTAGACCCTTTCTCTCTTACTCGCCCACATAAGAAGAGTGTTAACTTAGTATTCAAATACTAGGAAGGATCTTCCAGAATACGTTCGATGAACAAGTGTTTTCATACTAGCCAGTATTGAGGAATAAGAAGTATTTACATTTTAAATACGTGCACGTCAGTCAGAAGTTAGATGAGGTATAAGGTACCTACAACTGTGATTTTCGAATTGCTTTGAAATATCGTACGGTTACAAGTTTGTGTTTTTGAGTGCGTAATAATATTATAGACTTAAGTGTTTGATTTATTAAGTTTGCGTTACTATAAACGTATCACTTCAAATAATTAACTTGTTGTTTCTGTGTGGATGATAATATCGACGTGTTGCCTTATTTAATGAACGTTGTGTATTTGTGGAGAGTCTATATATTTTAATATAGACTGGTTTTTACAAATGGCTCCAGTTCGCAGTGTTGTATGGGATCCTTTATGGATAAGGGTGAATCTCGTGCTGAATGCAAAATGTCTAAAATAAGTATTTTTTTAAAGCATCAGTTTTAAATTACTGGTCAGTGGCTGAGTTGGAATCGCGTCTGGGTCTCACCCAGGTGTCGTGAGACAATTCTTCGACTGGCATATTCCGCTTTCTGTGATGGTAGTAGAAGATTTTCAAATGTTATCAGGTTATTTGTAACTCGGGAATGTCTCTCTTTTTATATTTTTATTAATTAAATTAAACCAAGCATTTGGCTAAAAAGTTACTGTAAAATTAGTGCGCAGGGAAAACAATTCTGCATCCTATAGTACGCAAATTCCAGTGTATGAATGTGGATTAAGCAAGGACAGTGCCAGGACAGTTATGTGGCGGCCAATTCTCTCTGCTCACCCCTGTGGAGAATCGTGATTATTCATTGTTAGTTACTTTATGTAATTCCATCGTTAATTAAATAACATTTTCAAAAATTCTTTTGTGATAATTCAACTATCGACACTGTGTTAATTAAATATTAATTAACAAACCTTTGTATTTTTCCTATCACCTAATCCCAAATATTTGCCCCGCCCGGTACGCGCACACATCTCGTCGTAGTATTTGATGTACATACTAGGTAGGTAAGTAGGTACGAGTGAGAAATACTAGGGAACAGCTATTTGAGACAGGTGTTTTTCATATTCGTACTATTGTTCCTAGATCAAGACGAGCTAGTATAACTCACCTCTATTGGAGATATTCTCCAAATAAGAATAATGACACTACTACCATCTAGCGGCGAGTAGGAAAGAAACAGAAGTGTTACTCTGCTAGATAAAAGAGTATTGCTTTTAGAATTAATTTTTTCAGATACTTGAAAATGATGATTTTTGAGATGTGTCACTCTTGCAAACCGATTATTACATATTTTATGAAATGGGTCAAAATTTTTTCATCAATATGTCAACACCGAATAACACGAGTTTGAACGAATTATAGTAGATTCAAAGACTCCCGAAAATGATAGTGTGATATTGGGCAGGAAAGATGGCATAACTCAAATTTTCTTAACGTTTATAATAGTAATTTTTCCTATGTATTCTTATCCCTTTCAGAAAGTAACACTAATTTCGGAACACCGTTTGATGTTAACGTGAATAATATTCACTTTGACCATTGTACTTTTTTAAAGTTCCTCTTTTTCCTTTGAACCATCTTGGTGTTACCATTTAAAATGCCAATACCCTCCATTTTTTCTCCACGCATTCTTGACAGACTGTAATGACGGACACTGTTGCTGAGTAGCATGATCCAGTTACAGGGGAAGGACATTTTGATTGAAATGGTGTTCCAATGATTGATATCGTTGCAGTTGTGGAAAATGGTCATATAGGACTAACAATTCATCATTGGTGCTGCTGCAACTGTCAGCAGGAAAACGGGTAAAGTTTTGTTTATGGCGATTCGATGAAAAAAATTAATTTTGCTTAATTTGTTTGTTTGCATATAAAAATAAAAACTTGCTCCGACCATTGATTGGTGTCATCGTGTCAGGTGTAAAGACTGAAATTACGTTTGAAGGATTAAAGCTCTCAATTTCTATGTATAGTCTGTTGTTTGCTAGAATAATATCAGACGGTGATTCGAGTAATTATTCTAAAACTCTGGCCGCTCAACCTTGTACCAATTGTTTCCTTGACAAAACAGAACATTGAAGAAAAGTAAAAAATAACTACAAAAACAAACGTAACCTTACTTATTATTTTATCATGTTACGTTTTGTCACTGGTAGGTTTTATCCGGTTACCATACCAATTATACAGTCGAAAAGGTCTAATGCCGAAATCATGCCCTTTAAAATTATTGGTACTAATTACGCGCTTTGTAACGTAATTTTGTAACTGCAGAACGAATTCCTTAGAAACTCTGTTACTTCGGCTATTAAGCAAAATAAAAGTCAACCATTTTGCTTATCAGAAAAAAATATTAACCTCTTCACTAACATTGTCAACTCTAACAAAAAAATGGTCCACCGGACACCAGTATGCCACCTACTTTTTTTCTTTCCACAAATTAGATCAGGAATAACTGGGTAAAGTCAGTCGGATACGTCTCGATACATCCTCTATATTTGGTTATTATATTAATTTATATTACGGTAAACTTTAAAATAAAATAACTTATTATACAAATAAAAATATAGTTTTTTATTATTCCTTCCTAACAACATGTTCCATCCTGTTTTAATCAATGAAAATAAATTACATAGAGTACTGTAGAAATCTCACTAATCTGGCCCTATTTGGACCTGATGGTGCCAGATTACTGGACTGTGCGGAAAACTGATTACCTACGTAATAAAAAAAACATGAAATGCTTAAGACCTAATCTAATCAGTAATGACCAATTTCACATAACAGTGTTGCAATATATATATTTTTAAATTTAGTATTGAAAAGACCCATGTTGTAGTAAGGAGGAAACGCAGAGGCCGGCAAATCATTCCACAGCCGAGCTGTTAAACACTAGAACGAATCATAGAAATACCTGATAAAAATTCTTGACTCTGTACAGAAATGGGCGGTCCCTTTCATTGATTCTCCTATCTTAAAAACAGATTGCAATCTTTAGAGCACAGGCGTCAGGTGGAAATGCTGTCCTTGTTCTACCGGCATTTCAATGGAAGACGTTCTGAGGAACTAGTGTCATTGATCCCTTCGGCACTGGTGTATAGTTGGGAATCACGCCAAACACGCGTCCAACATTGGTACACGGTTAACATTTGTCACATGAGAACAGGTCATTTCTACGACTCGTGGAATGATTTTGCCGGCTTTTGCGTTTCCTCCCTTCTACAACATTGGTTTCTTCAAGACCATTGTTCACTCTTTCCTCTTCTCAAAAATATCCTCCACACAGAATCCTCAAAGATGACATAGGTCCTGAGGGAAATTATTTTCCTCAGGGCCTCCTGTTTGGAGTTAATATTAAAAAAAAATATATATATATGTATAGAAGCGACCTATTATCATGTAACGAATGTTGGATGTTTGTTTGGCGTGTTTCCCGACTGTACACCGATGCCAAAGGGATCAATAACGTAAGTTCCTTGGAGCATCTTCCATTGAAATACTAGTAGAACAAGAACAGCATTCCCACCTGAAGTCTGTGACTCAAATAATACAATTCATTTGTTAAGAAAGGGGAATCTGTCAAACGGATCGCCCGTTTCTTCATAGCGTCAACCTTTTTCCAGATATTTTGATGCTCCCAGAGGTGGTTGCCAAACTCAGCAGTGGGGCATCCTTGGGGTTTGTACAGGTTTTCTCAGCAGATATGTAAGTTAAAAGTATCTGTAAGCCCTGTTCAATAGTGGTGGGCGAAGCGGCTCGGTTTAATGAGCCGGATCACTAAATCAGCTCTCTGTAAAGACAATCCACATAAAAACTGGACGAAAAAGTATTGTGTAAGAGCGTCTTAAAGACGTCTTTAGGAGGGTCAAGGGAGCGAGGGACAGGGCATGGTGCGGGGGGACGCGAACCGTCGTTCAATCGAGCCGGATCACTGAAACGGTACACTACAAAGAGGTGATTTAGTGATTCGGCTCACTAAACCGAGCCGCTTCGCCCACCACTACTGTCCGATGCATCGAGAGGCAAACTTTTTGCTTTAGGTTTTTTCTTCCTGGCCTCAAATTCAGCATGGTATGAATAATTCAAGTACTGCTCCATGTTAATATTATATGCTGATACATATTTAATTTTGATAGAAAGCAGTCACTTTGTGGTTAGACATATTTAATGAAAATAAAACAATAACTTTGTTCATAACCACGAGATTTTATTTAATTTTATTACAACCGACCGGTTTCGCTTAACATAAGCATCTTCAGGGTACAAAAATTAAACTGATCAAAAATACATAGTGTGTGTTTATATATACAAAATAGAATAAGACAGAACATAATATAGAACGAAGAAAAAATGAGATGGCATGAAATAGAAATCTGACATAATAACCGAGCGAAAGAGACAGAAGTGTACATAATGGAATACCAAGGAATACCTGAACAGGTGATTATGGGATGGGAAATTTTACGAGATTATAGGGAATATACCTAATATTGGGCTATTGGACACATTTAGTTGATTATTAAGAATTTTATTTTTGGTTTTAACTGCTTTCTTTATTTCTAGTGATTCTAAATTATTTAATCTGTTTCCATGGCCATTTTTATGAAGAATATTAGCACCTGTGCTTTGAATGAAGGTATGATCTTTATCAATAAGGTGATTGGCGAATTCTGAAAAACCGTTATTATTTAGGCATCTAAGATGTTCTTTAATTCTAATATTGACATTGCCTGTTGTTTTGCCAATATAGAATGCTGAACAATCATTACAATCTAATTTATAGATTCCCGAGTGACTAAGCTTGTCGTCTTTATCTTTTGAGTTGATTAAAAATTTACCTAAATTATTATTTGTATAAAATGCAGGTCTTAATTCAAAAGGAAGATTTTTTACACTGCAGGAAGAAAAATGATTAATGAATAAAATACGCCGCCATTGGTAACTAAGATTGTTAATACTATTTATTTTATGTGGATTAGCGAATAAGAAGTTTTTAGTGGCTATTTGTTTTTGTTTTTTACTTTAAATTGTATCAATTAAATCGGACTCATATCCATTATTTATGGCTATTTTTTTAATTAATGCTAGTTCGTTGGAGAAATTAGTATTTGATAACGGTATCGTGACCAAACGATGGACCATTGAATGAAACGCGGAGTGTTTATGAGAAAAAGGATGATTGGATGTATTATGTATAACAATGTCGGTGTAGCTGGGTTTACGAAATATATTAAAATTTATTTTATTATTTACGACAGATAAGGTGAGATCTTAAGGTTGTTAGATCTTAAGAAGTTTAAGGTTGAATTGGTGCCCATCTTCAATGTGAATATAATCTGCTGGTGGTAGGAGTTTATAAGGTTGTGGAATGCATTCAATTGACATTCTGTCCCTGTCCATATACAGAATATGTCGTCAACATATCTTTTCCACAGTAAGACATTTTTTATAAGGGGTGAGGTACCAGTTAAAATTTTGTTCTCTAAATTGTTCATGAATATATCGGCAATCAGAGGGCTAGTGGGCGATCCCATAGGTAGGCCTTCTGTTTGCTGATATATAACACCATTAAATAGGGAATAATTTTGTTTTAAGCAAACATTAAATAATGAAGTAAGATCATTTATGAACTCTTTAGACAAATCAGAACTATTTAACATATTAGAGATTAAACATTTGCTCTCTTCTATGGGAACATTAGGAAATAAGTTCGAAATAAGAATTCGCCAATCACCTTATTGATAAAGATCATACCTTCATTCAAAGCACCGGTGCTAATATTCTTCATAAAAATGGCCATGGAAACAGATTAAATAATTTAGAATCACTAGAAATAAAGAAAGCAGTTAAAACCAAAAATAAAATTCTTAATAATCAACTAAATATGTCCAATAGCCCAATATTAGGTATATTCCATATAATCCCGTAAAATTTCCCATCACATAATCACCTGTTCAGGTATTCCTCGGTATTCCATTATGTACACTTCTGTCTCTTTCGCTCGGTTATTATGTCAGATTTCTATTTCATGCTATCTCATTTTTTCTTTGTTCTATATTATGTTCTGTCTTATTCTATTTTGTATATATAAACACACACTATGTATTTTTGATCAGTTTAATTTTTGTACCCTGAAGATGCTTATGTTAAGCGAAACCGGTCGGTTGTAATAAAATTAAATAAAATTCTTGTGGTTATAAACAAAGTTATTGTTTTATTTTCATTACATATTTAATTAATTCGCAGTCAAATAATATAGGAAAAGATTTGTTTGTTTCCTTATTTCAAAACATTTATTTGGTCCTTCATTAAATATTAAAATCACAAATAGTGTTTAAAATAAAATAATTGAAAATAAATTAATTTCTTTAATACTCATAGCCTTATGGAAAAACTAAAACAAGTACCGTAAAATAGGGTAATTCAACACTTAGTGGTCAAAATGACCGGTCAGTGGCCGAGTTGGCATCTCATCAGGTGTTGTGTGTTCAATTCCTCAACTTGCTAAATCCACCATCATAACACAAACGTTTTCGCTTAATGTGATGGTCGTACAGAGAGGCTGCCAAAACACAACATCAATTACTTCGAATTATATCACAAGGAAATATTGTTATGGGTGAGTAAAAACAGAAAAAATAACTAGGACATTTCAAGATGCTTTGAACTTACAGATTTTGAGCTAAAAGGTAAGAGATGCGGTAAAGTGTTTCTAATTACCCCATTCTACGGTAATCTTTTATCTGTTAAAGCTTAATTATACAGGGTGTTAAGGGACATTACCTTAACAAAATTTAACCAGCGATTCCCGAGCGATTTGGAAGGAGGTAAACAGCATTTTGGTCCCTTATAAATTTTTTTTTTTGTTTTTTTTTTTTCAAATATAAGCAAACAAAAACAAATTTTGCACATGTCATCACTGGTTTCTCAGTCGACTAACCAGCCCAACCCCCCACCCCGACTCTGTCCAATACCTTCTTTTAAAAATGTTTTTAGGTGAAAAAAGTCACAGGAGAGCAAAATGCCATCTAAATTTTTTACTTCTAATAAACTTGTATGTCCCTAGGTATATTCTATCTATCACTATCGCACACACATTTTCCGTGAATCGGTCATAGTTAATAATTTATTAATTTTAACTTATTGAAACTTTAAACTTTATTGTAATATTAATTATAGCAAAAATATCAATAATTCTCAACGAAAATTTGAAACAAGAAGACACAGAATTTAAAAACATATGGTCTGATATAATTATTTGTTTTTAGAGTGTTTATTAACAAGCGTTATAAGTTGTGGAACAAGAAGTAAATTTATATGATTAAGGGTAAACTTAAAATTAATATGAAAATTCACGATCACAGATGGCGTTAATTTTTAATACTTTAGAAAAAAAAACACTTTCATTACGTAATGCTTTAAAACATTGAAATGAATTCTTTGTTGACTGGTTTACGCATACCGAATATGAAACAGAATAAATTGTTATTGTACGTTTTCAAGATCAATTCCTTCAGAAACTTATTTTATTGTGTATGGGTTAATGTAATCCATAATTCGTCTCAATGTTTAAAAGAATTACGTGCTGAAAGTGTTTTTTTTTTCTGAAATATTGAAATTAACGCCATCTGTGATAGCGAATTTTTAATAAAATTTAACACCACTACTTTACTAATAATTTTATAAAATACTGTACTAGGTAAAAAACATAATACTTTTATTGTTTTACGTCATACTACAAAATTCAGTTAGATTAATTTTCAATTTTAGATAGGCGTGCTGGAAGTTTGTGCCGATTGAAAATAGTCAGTAATTCACGATATTCATATTAAATTCATATCGAGGCATGTTTGCACCACTCCTCTCATGCGGATCTGGTAGCGATTAGAAGCCTGCTTATTCTCGAACTTCAAGTCGCTCTGAAGGATCTCCTCCTTGGCTAATAAGGCATCCATATCCGGAACATCTTCTGCCTCTCCCAGAACAGCCGGGAGTAACATGAAGGACATGAATAGTCCGTATGGAAGTATCTTCTTCTGGTGCTCTACAAAAACAGCCTTTGGGAAGTGTTCTTCAATGTCACAGTCCATGTAGTTGAGACTCGTCGCCAGGCAGCCGTGGTAATAGTCTAACAGCTCTTGGAAGTGGTTCTTCCTGAGGTCATAGTCCGTGCCGCTGAAGATGAGGTAGGCTATGTCTGTGAGAGGAGAGCAGTGGCGGGTGATTTGCCAGTCCAGGAGGACGACCTCCACGGGTTCATCTTCCTGTAATTATTATTCACAGATAATTAGTATTATTAAATAAGAAATTAAGAATTATTATTAAATTAATTATTAATTTATTATTAAATTAATTATAATTATTAAATTCTATTAAGTAATTAACACTGGGGACTTAAAAAAAAAGTTGAAACAATGAATGTAACTTTATAGTTGTTTTATTAATAAGTTTTAAAAAACAGGTATGTAACGTAATATGCGCTGACATACGGCACAAATTTTTATATTTTAGAAAAAAAATGTTTTGAGCAGGTAATGCTTTTAAATATTGAAATGAATTGTTTGTTGGCGTATGAAATGGAATAATTTGTTATTGTAGGTTTAAAGCTTAAATCCCTCAAGAAACAAAAAAGTATAATATATTATTGTAACACAGTTTCTGTGAGCGTATATCACGTTTCCTTTAACCTTGAACACAATAGTTGCATATCGATGGTCCCAACGTAAGGTGTCGAATTTGCATTTTGCGAGGTTTACAGTAGAGTGAAAAAAAGGTAAGAGTCGACTTTCTACGCCGGATGCATTGTGCGGTTTCGATCATTTTCATTCCAAAAATAGAGACAAACAACAGCTTCCGCTTACTGTGATGTTAGTAGAAGATTTTCAAATATTGTCAGGTTATTCGTAACACAGGAATGTAAAAAAGAATAAAAAGAAAATTTCGAGGAGAACTAACCTTTTTTTAGGTTTAAAAATATAGAATAAATTGGATAGTTTAAGACAATGAAATGAAGATCGACATTCTGTAGATCCAACATCTTACGTTTGGACCGTTGATAGGTATTATGCTTTTTGCAAAAAAAATGTAATTGACATTTCATAGTTATCAAAGTTACAATTTCATGTAATCAACAATAAGCATGCATTACTACGAGGAACTCTAGTGAAAAATATTATGAATTGATAAACTAAAGTTCTTTAAAACTTAAGACAAGATTTTTGTGCATAGTGCAAAGGGTAACAATTATTATTTTTATAAACAATAATTATTAATCTAAAACACTCATCCAAATTGAAAAAACCTTCCGAGCAAAGATAAATGTCGCCGGCAGGACTCGAACCCGCACCCTTCTAATGTCCGGTCAGATGCTCTACCGTTGAGCTACGTCGGCTTATCGCAAACCCGCCAAGTTAATCAATATATACTAGTGTTCCATTCAATAATTACTGTTTTTATTATATTTTCACCTTTTTTTTTGAAGGTTTTTTTCAATTTGGATGAGTGTTTTAGATTAATAATTATTGTTTATAAAAATAAAAAAAAATATTATGGTTTAAAAAAAATATTCATTCCTTGAGAATTAATTTTACTATAATAATAATAATTGGATGGTTTGTATAGCGCCGTTTTTGGGAAAAATCACCTCAAGGGCGCTATGAAAAAGAAACTAACTAACTATCCATCACGCCGTTTCTCCGCAGGGGTAGGCAGAGAGGATGGACCGCCAAACAACTCGATCTTGGCATACATTTCTTGCTTTATTCACTTTCATACAACGTCTCATACATTCTCTTCTGTTATTCTGACTTCTGACATGGCCCGACGCAAGTATTTGATTCACTTGATCGTGCCATGTCTTCCTCGGACGTTCCTGGCTTCTTCTTCCATTCACATTCACATCATATATTCTCCTTACACTCCTTTCTTCGTCCATTCACTCTACGTGCCCAAACCATCTAAGCGTCCCTTTCATAATCTTACTCATTTAGGTAATCCTGAAAAAACTCTTTGATAATTGATCTGCATTTTAAAAAAATCGTCCCGGTACTCTTTAAGATATTAAATAATATCGACAAAATTATTCTCTTCTCCACTCGCGTAATATATTCTTCTTACACTCCTCTCTTCGTTCATTCGCTCTACATGCCCAAACCATCTAAGCGTCCCTTTTTTGATCTTGCTCATTACGCTTACAGCCTTGCATTCTTTACAAATCTCAACATTTTTCATACGATCATACATGGTTTTACCAAACATTCGTCTCAGATATCTCATTTTTAGAGCATTCAGTCTACTTTCATCCTTCCTCTGCCAGTTCCATGCCTCACCGCCATACATCAGGGTTGGTATCAGTACTCCATTGCATTGACTGTTAGCTTCGCTTCTTTGGACAACTTTTTATTTGCGCCAACCGCGTTCAGTCCTCCGTTAATGGAGTTTCCTGCATTCACCCTTCTTTCAATATCCCTATCAGTCTTTCCATTTCTCGTAAACATACTTCGTACACAAACTCATCGACCGGCACCAGTATTCACCATTCACAACTATATTGCACACTGTTTTCGTACTCTCTCTTTCAAACACCATGACTTTAGACTTACTTACATTCATCATTAGCTCATTCTTCATACATACTTCGTTCATCCTAGATACGAGCGACTGTAGATCCATACTGTTAGCAATCAGCACCGCATTATCGGCATACAACAGGCAAATATACTTGCAGACTACTCATTTTCGCGCCCAAGCCCACCTTTTTCAATTCATGCATACAATTATCCATGAAAAGATTGAATAACCACGGTGACATTACGCAGCTTTGCTTAACACCTTCTGTGATGTCAAACCATCCCGTAAAATCACCGTTTGCCCTAACACATGCAACGCTTCCCTCGTACAGAGATGCGATTGCCTTTATAAGATTTGTATTCACACCATACTTGGACAACACCTTCCATAACTTTTTTCTGTCAACTCGGTCGTATGCTTTTTGTAGATCTACAAAAGCACAGAAAAGTTACTGACTTTTTGCCAGAAACTTCACTGTGAGCATACGCAATGAGAAAATCTGATCCATGCACCCCCTTCTGCTCATAAATGCACCTTGCACATTCCATATTTCATCCTTTGTTTTAATTTGTACCCTTTCAATCAATATCCTAGCATACAGCTTTCCAACTGAACTTAGCTGGCTAATAGCCCTGTGATTTCCACATTCCATGCGTGACCCTTTACCTTTGTATAGAGGCATGATCACAGCCCTTCTCCAATCTAATGGGGTGTAACCCTCCTCTAAACACTGATTAAAAAGTTTGCATAACCATGTGAGAATTATACGGCTATCTCCTTTAAAGTATTCAGCAGCAATATTGTCGAAACCAACAGCCTTACCTTGAAAAAGGACTTTAAAAAAGCTGGTATTTAAGTTAGAAGGTCAAAATGAAATGGTGTACCTTATTTTTGGTAGGTAGTACAATCATAATAACAATCAAAAACAAATTTATAAGTAAAATGAAATTATTAAATAAAAAATAAAAAATTGTGACATTATTTTACATTCAACATTTTAACATCTTCGTTTGTTTGACTATCGCATCACTTTCGTGCACCGAGTTTGCAACTAAATAATGCGTAAGCTTTTTTGTGTACACCATACATGTTGTAAACACATTAATTAGAAACAAACTAAAGTACCCGGCGTTGCCCGGAGAATGAATGGTTTGGAATAAAGTTCTGAGGTTGCCATGTGTTACCGCTACCCCTACCCCTACCCTACCCCTGCCCATACCCCAACCCTACCCATACCCCTACCCCTACCCTGACCCCTACTCATACCTAACAGTTTTCCTCTTATTTTGAATGTGTGTAAAAAAGTACTAAAACTCTGCTTTAAGGGGTGGGAAAGGGGGATGGGTGCGCTTTTTTCTATATCTCATGTAGACAGTGATCTTTCTCTTGTTTCGAGAATCAAGTGTGCAAAATTTCATCAAGCTCGGATAAAGCTCCAGATTTTTATACAAAACAAACAAACAAACTGACACCGCCAGCCAGGGACATTCTTCTTTACATAGTAGATATTTACACACCGATTGTATGTGATATATTTTATTGGGTTCTTTTATGTAAATATTTTGTTTGTGTATCTAATAAAAAAAATACAATCATAGTTACTAAAATCAGTATAAACGCAATCTTGTAAGGTAAGCACAATGTAAATTGTGTTACCTACATAATATTTAAAAGTATTAAAATATTAAATATTCATATTATTTTAAGGGTAAAAGAAACGTGATACGTGTTCACAGATGGAGTTATTTTTAAATACTTTAAGAAATAAACACATAGCAGGTAATCCTTTTAAATATTGAAATGAATTGTTTGTTGGCCGGTGTACGCACGGAATATGATCTGAAATAAATCGTTATTGAAGGTTTAAAGCTCAAGTCCTCAAAGAAACTTATAAAAATTCAATATTTTATTATAACACTAACATATACAGTATTTTTATAGGTTGAGGAGACAAGGACTTGGACTTTAAAATTACAATAACATTATGTTCCGTTTCATATTCCGCCAACAACAATTCATTTCAATATTAAAAAGCATTACGTGTTAAAAGTGTTTGTCTAAAATATATAAATTAACGCCATCTGTGAGCGTATCTTTTTAACAATACTGCTGTAACCACCACTACCTACAAAAATGCTGTGTATCCACCATTCTACAGTTTTTTTTGTTCTGCGTCGATCTATCGGGGTCCCGTGACTCTACAATGAAAAATAAGGCCCGTACGACGTTGGAAAAAATCTGCGCTTTGCCAATATTACGTTTTTTAATTGATATGTATGCCTCAAAATCCTTCGTTTTTTTATACGGCTTTAGCTGTTAAAGCATATTGCTTTTCTGCGACGGAACGCGTGAAGTACGCGGATACCTTAAGAGGAACGGCTGCGCCCACAGTTTCATACAAAATTTAATTTTGGATTTGAGGCCAAAATACTCTCCTAAATCTAATGATCTTTTTTTCATCAAAAAGTATAGTAAATATCTAATACGGATTAGAAGCAATTTAATTATTTTTGTTTTACTTTATGAAATATAGGCCATTAAAGGAATTGATTTTTCGCGATTTTAGAGGCACCTTTAACAATTATTTGGGGGCTAACGGTGATGCAAAAAAAAGTTTCATTTCCTCTACTTTGAAAATATAATGAAATATAAAATTATTGTTATTTTTTTTTAAATAAGCATTATGGCGGACTTTAAATTAAATTAAAAACGACTAATTTGCGTTGGAACACAAATTTTCCGTACGTAATTTAAAATATCGACCCGAAAAAACCTTTTTTTTTAAAGTTTTATTTTTGTATTTTTATTTACGTAATCATATTTAAGTAAATATGATAATTTTTGAGAAACATACTAAACCCCGCAAATAATTTTCTGAGTTGCCTCTAAAATTATGAAAAAAAATTCATGGCCTATACTTCATAAGTGAAAACAAAAAATAAATAAAATACTTCTCATACGTACTAGATATTTACGAAACCGTTAATTAAAAAAATATAAATATATCATTCAGTTTGGATCGGTATTTTGGCCTCAAATCCAAAATTTAGTTATGTATGAAACAGGCCGCGCCGCCGTTCCTCTTAAATTGAACTTCATTTAGGAATTTATTATTTTGGACGCTCAATAACATTATTGTTGACAATTTCGTACATGAAAATCGGACTAGTGTACTGTCTGCGTACACGCTTGCATAAAGGATATTTGTGAATGTTATTTACCTCAATTTTAAACAACAAGTTATTATTCCAAACATCTCCATGGCAGATAACAGAATAAGGGTCCACGGTGTCTGGACTGAGATAATAATCGAGTTTTTTGTGCATGTCGACTCCGTAATCCCGTAATTTTTCAATATGAAGGGGGTCCTCCATTACCTTTATCGCTCTGTCTCGCGATAATTCAAAGAAATACATATAGTCTTTATCGTAATCACTTATTCCGCCGGTGTACTCAACCAATTCAAGAAATCTCTTAGGATTCTGTTTTTTCAGCACGAAAGACAAAGCGTGAAAGCTAGCCAAGGTTCTCAAAGCTAGTTTCAGGTGTTTGATGTCCAGAGAATTTCTCCTTTCCGCTAATTTGAAGCCTTTTTCTACCATGTCATCTAGCAGCAACATTTCTTCTAGTAATTTGGAGCCTGCCCTGAAGCACTTGACGTGGAAAAACCTTCCAGTTTCAGGAACATCAAATTCATTCTGCAAGGCGCATAATTCTGGAAGTATGATATTGTAAACATTCACTTCTCTCGTGTAGATTTCTGATAAAGGAAATCTTTCCCTCATTAGCGGAGATTGAAGGGGTATTTTTAGAATCAGACTAAATTCAGTTTCTTCTCCGTTTTCTGTAACCCCTTCAACCTTTAACCTGTAAAGCAGACCCAGGAAATTTTCGCCTTTACTGGAAGCGGGTGATACACTCACTGAAAATTCTTTTATTCTTTTTTGTTTGATAACATCACTGATAACACTGAGGTATTGTTCCGGAATATCAACACCATCGAGGTTTTCCATTATGATTTATCGATAATGACACGAACAATGGATCTAAACACCGGGATATAACAGCGGCAATATTATATTATAGATATGTTTTGCATAGCGAACATGTGATTAACTGTTACTCCTCACCGCCTTTATGGAGCATAATATTATGACTACACTTATGCACCTGTGTGACAGGGCTGGTAAAAGTGGATAAAATAAGATTAAAAAACCGAAGGGACACCTACTGCTTATCAGGAATATTAAAAAAATATGTGTATTGCTTTAAAATTCTCAATCATAGATTATTGTTCTTTGCAACTTTTAGTTAACCTACCGTCATATTATCAATAAACTACGTGTCCCGCGTTACAACCAATGAAATGAACGTTTATTACCGTCATCGTTAAAATACTGATCATTAAATTGTAATGCACTTAATACGATATTACTTGCAGGAACCACTGAAATTGTAACTCCTTAATATAATTTTTTTATTATTAGAAAATCACCGTAGAAAAAAGGAGCAATAATTACAAAAGCCATATGGATTAAGTCTTGTGTTTGGCGTTACAGTGCCTACTCAGTGTTTTGTAAAAATTCAATATAATAATTATAATTCTTGAACGTCCAAGTTAGGGAAAAGATTTCTGCACATACATTATTGTGTTATTATTGCACATTATTTCTGCACATACATATGACGGTGTCAATAAATCTTGTCTGTTCCCTTCGATCGCATCACAGAACTAATCAAACCCAGAAAAATAAAATAAAATATCTAGCGTTTCTGTATAGCAATCCTTTCGAAGAGAAATATACTTTTTTAAATAAATGGTTTTCAAAAAATATTTTTTTGGTGACTCTGAAATATTTTATAATTTTATTTAATTATCACAAAATTACAAATTAGGAGTATAGACCCTGTTGAGTATTATTCATACAGTGCATTGTCTGACCTCAAGATAGGAGGAGGTGCATATTTATTTTGAAAATCTACGTGAAGCTAAATACTTTATACAGGTCATTTGACGCAAATGAATAAGCCTAAATTTTAGGAATGAACCGAAATAGGTTATTTTTCTAAAGAAAAGAAATTATTTGGATAATAATTTAGCATTGGTAGTTTGGTAAAACAAGTGTTTTTTCGCCTATCGCTTTGTTTCAATAATTACTTTTGGTGTTGAATTTGTGATATTCCACGTTACTTTCGTAAATTGAATATTTAAAAATATATTTTGTTTTTATTAGATTCAGCGCACTTTATTCTTTATGTCACACTCTCACCCGTTTCGTCCTTGGAATACATTATCAAATAATTGCATTAAGTCCAGCAAAACTTGGCTTAAGGAATTAACAGAAAAAAGAACTGACTAGTATTCTGAATGATATATATATATATTTTTTAAATTAAAGGTTTAGTAAATATCTACTACGTATGAGAAGTATTTTATTTATTTTTGTTTTAAATTACAGGACATGAAAAAAAAAATCTTAATTTTAGAGGAAACTTTATCGTTTTTTTTATTATCATATTTTTTATGTAAATAAAAATATAAAAACAAAACATTAAAAAAAAAGGTTTTTTCGTGTCGATATTTTAAATTATGTACGGAAAATTTGTGTTCCAACGTAAATTGGTCATTTTTAATTTAATTTAAAGTGCTTATTTTAATATTTGCTATTTTTTTTAAATTTTATATTTCATTTTATTTTCAAAGCAGATGTGGTAAAACTTTTTTTAGATCACCGTTAGCCCCCAAATAATTGTTAAAGGTGCCTTTAAAATCGCGAAAATTAATTCCTTTAATGGCCTATGTTTCATAATGTAAAATAAAAATAAATAAATTACTTCTAATCCGCACTAGATATTTACTACACTTTTTGATGAAAAAAAGATCATTAGGTTTACGTGAGTATTTAGTAACACCAAAATTGAGTTTCGTATGAAACAGGCAGCGCAGCCGTTCCTCTTAAAACAAGGTCATAGAAATTACTGGAAATACCCTACCCAAACCTTGTAGTCGAAATATGGAAGTCGCTGAAACCCCTTTATTCAAAACCTAGTTCGCCTCAGCACAGGACCTCCTAATGAGGAGGACCATGAAAAAAATCTATAATATATGTATTACCTTAAAATATCAAAATTATATAGAATTAATAAAAAAAAACATTAAAATAGTAAGTAATACGCAGGCATACAATAATATAAAGAGGTACTGCAAAAAAGTGAAAACTACCATCTTTTAAGAAACTCTAAGTTAAAACTGTGCATCCATGAAACTCTTAAACATTTAAATAATATTAAAGATTAAAAAAAAAATAAAACTAGTTTAAAAAAAGAGAAAATTATTTTTAAAATGTAACCACAGCTAAAATCTCGCAGTCGACAATTCAATAAATTATTTTTATTTTTCAAAAACAACTAATTTTTTTCTGATTTATTATGTTTCTAGGTGAATAAAAAAAAACAATGTCGTCGGAGATCAAAATTTCATTTACATTTTTTACTTCAAATAAGGCCAGGAATCACTGGTTAAAGCAAGTCAGGTACGTCTCTTAACACCCTGTATATGTATATATATATATATTTTTTTATCTATGTATGTATTTTTATCTATGGGTAAGGGGTAAGGCCCCCGACTACGAATCCGAAGGTCGCGGGTTCAAATCCCGGCGTGCGCAAGTAAATTTTATTTAATTAATTTGCGCTGTTTCACAATTAATTCATTTAAAAATAATATATAGTATATTTGCGCACGTTCCAGAGTGGAAGCTACTCTCAGTATCGCCCTGGTGAAAGACCACCATTCAGAATTGAAACTTTGCTTGAAATGGCTTTTAACCGTGTTTGGTGACCAGATCTGAATAGCCAGGTGTTTCTCCATCTTTCGCTTTCCCCTCCCCAATACCTTCAGCCTCACAACATTCCACAATTGGGGATGCCATTGTCTCAGTGGCTTCATATGGTTTTGAGCAGTTGGGGCTCTTGTGCGGATTCATATAAAAAATTTAAAAAATGCATAAAATTTTTTGTGGAAGGCAGTTTGTCATAATTTTCGTGGGTTACAGTATACCTTATAACCTATGGAATTATCATACAGCTCAAAAACCGTTTTGAATGTTTGGCCTACTAAAAACACTAGAAGGGTGAGCACTGCCATTATGAAAATGGCTCATTTTTATCTGTAATTTCTAGGCGAACAGTTGACAACGTGAAATCCTGATCTACGGGGATTTGATACATTCGTTAAACACAAGTTAACATATTTACTAATTGTTTTTAAGATGGTAGTAACTACTAGTGATAAATTAATGTATTCAACATGTCAAAAAAAATCCATCAATTATATTTTATACACGTATTGCCAAGAAGGCACATAATAAGTTGTGATTAGGATAATTGCGACACCTTCAACATTGAAGTTACTACCTGAAGTTAATGTTTATTACGATGACGGCCGTGTTTTGTTTTACCTCAATTACGTATTCATTTTTATAATTAAAATAAATCAGCTTGTTTAATTAGGAATTACCGTCGTTGATTTTATTGTTGTCAGATCTAAAGACATTCCACGTACAACTTTATTATTTGTCTACCTTATCTAACCTCATTTTTATATATTGTTTTATTTATTCTTCTCATAAATGCCTACTGAGAAAACACTGGAGTTATCTTTACACCAATTTAAACATTGCCAATCATAATTTAACAACAAAGTATGTATATAGTAATGGTGGGCGAAGCGGCTCGGTTTAGTGAGCCGGATCACTAAATCAGCTCTTTGTAGTGTACCGGTTCGGTGATCGGGCTCGATTGAACGACGGTTCGCGTCCCCCCGCACCATGCCCTCTCCCCCGCTCAATTGGCCCTCCTAAAGACGTCCCTTACACTACACTTTTTACGTCCAGTTTTCATGTGGATTGTCTTTACAGAGAGCTGATTTAGTGATCCGGATCACTAAACCGAGCCGCTTCGCCCACCACTAATATATAGGTAGGTATACATTTTCCTTGTAAAAAGATTTTTTATAGCAGATAATTTTATATAAATAGTGATACATTTTTAATATGGTCGATAAATACATACCTACTTGCAGTGGTGGCTCGTGACTTTTGAGTGCTATGATTGAAAAATACGATGTCATTGATGTTGTTGAAGCTGAAAATGATTTTTATTTTTTCCAATATTCCAATTTTTTGTATTGAAATTTAGATGGTAGGTGGGGCAGAATTTTTCAACCTTAACACTCTAGCTCACTCAAAAGTCACGAGCCGCCACTGCCTACTTGTGTATCCCTTTGAACCAGCAATGTTTGGGATAATCTATATATATAAAAATCAATGTAAGTTTGTTTGTTTGTCCTCGACGTTCCCGAAAATTACTTGACGGGTTTCGCTGAAAATAGCACTTTTCGTTCTTATTAGTGCCGGGAAGATTTATAGAGTGGTTTGAATGAAATCAAACATCTAAAACTGTTGTTATAACGTTTTAAAATTAGTATGAAAAACACGAGTAGGTACCTACTTATGATTTAAATATATTTTGAAAAAATAAACGTTTGGAATGAAATAAAATATTCAAATAAATGTTTCTTTATTTGGAGATAGTTAGTTTCGCTGTCAAATCAATTATGGCACCCTGGTGACAAGCAAGAATTCAAGACTTCATAACTTTATTCCAAAAAAAAAAATCCCGAGCAAGGCCGGGTACACATCAGGTAGTGTTACATAAAAAAAATAAACATACGTACTACAATACTCGAGAGCGTCGATAATTTTTTTTTTTTAATATTTGAAAATGATTATGTCATAATAATATGATGCCGATATGGAAACGTAATAATAAATTATAATCGGTTGAATTAATTAATTGATTTTCACGAAAATGGCCCGACCGGTTTCGGTGAAATTAGCACAGTTTGTTCTTATTAGTGCCGGGAAGGTTTAGAGAAAACTATTCCTATAACGTTTTAAAATTAGTATGAAAACATTGAACCTGCCATGTTGTATTGAGGTTAACCCAAAATGGAAAACACGAGTAGGCACCTAATTAAGAACTTTATTATTTAGATACATTTTGAAAAAAAAAATTTTTTGAATAAAATGAAATTTTCAAATGAATATTTAATTATATAATTAAAAATACACTTTGTATACACCACTTTAATTAAAATATATAAATACTTCTACATGTTTCGATAGCAATGCTATCATCTTCAGTAATAAATGAATACTAAAAAAAAATAATTTCAAGAATATTTAATTGTTTAGAGATAGTAATAGTCGCCAAAAAACATTACTTTAACCGTCAAATCAATTATGGCACCCAAACGACAAGCGAGAATCCACAACTTCACAATAAATAAGTTACAACAGAAAAGTAACTTATTTATTATTACGAGTTTCACGAGGATAAGTTGCAAACACCTTTGTTAATGACAGTTGCGTAGTTCTTCGAAGATGAGTAAATGAAATATGCAAATTAATGAATAAATTACCTCAAATCTGAATAAAGTGTTATTGATCCAGCAGTCGCCATGGCACATCACAGAGTAGGGATCGACATTCTCAGCAGAAATAAAAAACGCCATTTTGTCCACAAGTTCAGCACCCCATTCCGTTATTTTCTTCACCATGTAGGGATCGTCCAACGCTTCTATGGCTCTGTTCCTACTCAGCTCCAGAAAGTATCTGAACTTGGGATTGTAGTCCTCCATTCCCGATGCCATCTTTGACAGTTCCTTGAACTTTTTTGGATCTACTTTCTTTAGTGCAAATGACAAGGCGTGGTAACTGGCCAATTTCTTAAGTATCAGTTTCAAGTGTTTGCAGTCCAATGATTCCCTTCTATTCATCATTCTGAAACCTCTGACACACATATCTTCCAGGAGTATCATTTCCTTAAATGTTTCCGATTCGGCTCTAAAACATTTGACTGGTACGAATCTTTCCGATTGTGGAACGTTGAACTTATCCTGCAAGGAACACAGTTCCGGAAGAAGCACGTTGTAAACATTGACTTCTCTGATATAAACAGCTTCTAAGGGGAACTTCTCCCTCATGAGGATTGACTGTGGGGGGATTTTCAAAACCAAAGACAGTTCTGTTTTCTCTCCATTTTTTAGGCCAGTTATTTTGATTCTGAACAGGAGTCCAATATAGTTTTCTCCTTTGGCTGAAGCAGAAGTCACGAACGTTGTATAGTCGGTGATGTTTTCCTTTCCAATCACATCGCGGATAACACTTGTAAAATACTCCCCCGGGATCTCGACAGATTCTTGGGAATTCATGATGGCGAGTCTACAACTTTGCAGCAATCTGGTTTAAATATTTTTTATTTGATGGTACGGGAACTAATTGTATTTGGTCGGTGTACGGCGGTCCAACGCGTTATGTTTCTCACGTCCCACTGACATTTTAGAACTAACGTAGATACATAGGATGGTTACATAACATTGAATTAAATAATAATTTTGCTTCATCAGCTTATGAAACAGGGATGCCAAATTTATCGCTTCTCTCAGTGCTCAGTTCTTTTATGAAATTCTTAGAAATTTATTATGAACGATATAAAATTGAATTTTATTTGCTTCTATAAACGCCGAAAAATTAAGAGTAATATAAAAATATTGTTATTGAATGTAAAGTTAGCGTATTAATGGAATTATAGTAGCGAGGTGTTGTATCGCTAGAATATTGTACTTTTGTTACAGGTTAAATATTTTGGAGTAAGTTTTGAGCAGTTTGTTTTTGCACTTGTTTAGTGTAATTGTGTCACTTGAAATAACACTAGTCAAGTCAGTACCTACAGGAAAAAAAGTCGACATACAGCAAGGGTGGAAGATGGCCGACTACCAAAGAGACTTCTTTATGATGTAAGTTTACTTGGTGAATGAGTGTAGGGAGATCTACATAAAATGACTGGAGACAAACACCGCATACTAAAACATACTGAAATGGAGTGGAGACGCATCCCAGTGATGGCCAGAACTCTCTAATGGTTATATACACTGACGTCAGAATTAACAGACTTGCCCAAACACACCATTTAGACGGCTGAAGACAAAAGTCAATTGACACCTATTTTGGCAAGAGCCTACTTCACTTCCGTCCACATTTGTTTCCCGTGATTTTGAGTGCCGTAAGCAATTATAAATAACTTATAAAAGGGTCAAACTAAATACTCTAAGAAAATATTCATATTTTTTAAACAAGCCGAACCTTTTTACCTATTTGCTATTTTACTCGTCCCTCGCTCTCCTCATTTAGGATTATTCCCCTTGCGTGTTAGGGCATCTCTATGTATTGTTTGCTATGTGGTTATATATCATTGAAGATGGTTCACACAGTAAATGAAATAATTTGTGAAGTGGTAGGTATAAAACGTCTGTTAAATTTTTTTTGCGTGTTTGATTAATTCGTCTACAGACCCTGACCAAAGTGGGGTATGAAAGGCCGTTCGGTCCAGCGTCGAGGTCAACTCTATACATGTTTTATTTAATTGTTTAACAACAGCTTTGTACTGATCTACAATCGCCGGCCGTTTCCTCTTTAGTGAATAACTCCGACTGTAACCATGATTCTGGACTAGCGCCAAAATGTTTATGTCCAGATATTGCTTTATCGGCGGCTGACTGCTGAACTTTACTAACTCTAATTAGTTCCTCTGATGTAATTATCTTTTGAGTTGGAAAGTTGAAATAATTCATCCGTCAATAAATGAATTAATTAAATTAATAACAATAATAATAAGAGTTAATTTCTATAGCTCAGTTTTGTCACCACATGTGCGCCTTACACTAACTAACCTAACCTAATATAGTTGGAAAATAACAGATATTTTTATTTTATTTTTTATATGAATACCGCACAAGAGTACCAACTGCTCCCAACCGTCTGGAGACAGTGAGACTATGGCATCTCCAATTGGGGAATGTTGTGAGGCTGAAGGTATTGGGGAGGGGAAGGAGAAGTGGAGGAGGAAGGTGGGAAATACCTGGATATTCAGATCTGGTCATCAAACACGGCTAAAAGCAATTTCAAGCAACTTTTCAATTCTGAATGGTGGTCTTTCACCAGATTACTTCTTTCACTCGATTAATATAATAACACATTAACGGGGAGAGCGACATTGGAGAGTTATTATTTATTAATTTAAAATAATGATATTATTGTGAAATACGATAAACATGGTGTTTTTAAAGAGAAAAATATTTGTTATGTTTTTTTTTTTAATTTGCATGGGCTTAGCATTTATCAAAATACGAGTATACTCAGAAATATTACACATTTCTGACCGTTCTATGCATGTTTTAAAAAAACATTTAAAAAGTTGAATATCCTTAAAAAATGCTGTGAAGGTTTTTCTGTAACTTGTCGATAAGATAAATTAAAAAAAAGAACAGTTTGTAGTTTAATTAATTTTTTCATGAACATTAGGTAACTTTAATGTTTTTTTTTGTTATGCGGATTACAAATCTTTGGTTATGTTTATTTACAAAAACGCAACGATAAAGGATTAAAAATACTTTTATCCACTTCAAAAATCATGTTCGTATTTTAAATATTTTGTAAAACTTACAATGGGACGGTCAGAAAAAGTAATATTTCTGGTTATATTTTCTCTGGTTATATTTTCTTTCGTTATGTTTATTTACAAAAACGCAACGATAAAGGATTATAAATACTTTTCTCCACTTCAAAAATCATGTTCGTATTTTAAATATTTTGTAAAACTTACAATGGGACGGTCAGAAAAAGTAATATTTATGGTTATATTTTGATAAATGCTAAGCCTATGTAAATTTATAAAATATTTAATAAATATTTTTCTATTTAAAAACATTATGTATTTCGTATAGCGTAATAATACTATCATTATTTTGAATTAATAAATAATAACTCTCCGACGTCCCTCTCCCCCTTAATAAACAATAGGTACGCAAGTAAACAATGTTATTTACGTGACAAAACGCGTGCTATACTAGACAAAATATTATTTTTCTAAAATAATTGATGGAAAGATAATGTAATCATCCTATATTTATAGCTTTTCATATATCAAAAAAAAAAAACACTGTTTTGTTTTGACATTTTTATTTTTGGCTCCAACGAGATCAGTGTTATAAAACATCAACAGTCAGCGTTAGTCTCAATATTGTCATATAAAAAAAAATAGCGTGGAATTTAATAAAAATAAGCAAAGAAATCGGTAGCCGGACATTTTTATTAAGTGACATTACGAGCTAAAAAACCGGATTCGATTAGTTTATTATTAAAAAAACTATTAAATTTATTTTTATAACTAATTGAAGTTTGTAAACCTGATTGTAATATTTTAATCATTGAAGAAGATAATATAATATAACACATCCCAAATGAACCACGAAACCGAAAAAACAACAGAAATTAAAAAGTCAATAATATGGGATTTATGAAAATAGAGGATAATATTAACAAATCTTGAACATGAAGTATGATATCGGTTTAAATGGCGTAAATTGAACTGGTCTCATTAGCTAAGTTGGTTAAGCGGTTACCCCGGATAGGTAGAGGTCCTGGGTTCGAGTCCCAGATGCGACTGAAATCTTTTTAATTTCTGTTGTTTTTTCGGTTTCGTGGTTCATTTGGGATGTGTTAATATTATCTTCAATTATTAAATACAAATTTTTTTTAGTAACATTTTCGCAGTCATTTTTTTTCAAGCCGTTATAAAATGCGTTCAAGTGGCCTACTGGTTATCGAGATATCATGGTTGTCAATTTATAAAATACTGTTTTGACAAAACTGGGTTTAAAGTTTTCGTACCGTTAATATAGGGTGTTTTTTTTAGAGGTATACAAATCCAAAATGAAAAAAAAAAAATCACATTAAAATAATGTTAATGTCTATGATATTGGCTTATTTAATAGATAATTTTATGCCAATATTGTTTAAATATGATTTCGGGGATATGAGTGCCACGGTTAGCGCTTGAATGAAGCGCAATCGTGAAGCCCAATTTTCGACAAGTTTATCGAGCAACTGGGGCCGTATATCGACAATAACACGGCGAATGTTGACTTCCAAATGGTCCAACGTCTCTGGTTTATCAGCATAGACTAGTGACTTCAAATACCCTCAAAGAAAGTAATCTGATGGTGTGAGATCACACGATCGTAGAGGCCAGTTCACAGGTGTTTAAAAACCAAACCTCTAAAAAAACACCTTTACTAACCGGATGATCAGCCAACCCAGGTTATTAGAGCTTCTTCCTCCCTCTCGTAATTTTTTTTTATGGTTTGATAGGGTTTATCTCTTTTAGTCCTTGCTTCTTGTTCCATTTTAGTTCTAGTTACGTGTTTTCTTCTAAGGCTAAAAGTTTGGAGACCCCTGATCTAAAATGAAAAGATATTAGGTTTGGTGGCATCGTAAACTTTTTATGGAAAGGGTGATTATTTTTTTAAAATCTGAATAACGCACAATAGTCCCAACTGCTTCCAATCGCCTAGAGCCAGTGATACTATGGCGTCCCCAATTGGGGAACGTTTCGAGGCTGAAGGTAGTGGGGAGGGGAAGGACAAAGGGAAGAGGCTATTCAGATCTGGTCACCAAACACGGCTAAAAGCCATTTCAAGCAACGTTTCAATTCTGAATGGTGGTCTTTCACCAGGGCGATAATGAGAGTATCTTTCATTCTGGAACATGCGCAAATACACCGTATATTATTTAAACGAATCAATTGTGAAACAACACAAAGTAATAAATAAAATTTACTTGCGCACGACGGGATTTGAACCCGCTTTCTTCGGATTCGTAGTCGAGAGCCTTACCCCTCGACCACGGAGGTCGTCTATAGAGCAGACTTCCTGTCTATTATCAAATCTGAGATAGTAATGCATTAGTTTAATTTGACATTATTTAGAGAAAAGTGTCGTATTGAAAAATGCTTATATTTTCGATATGCACAAGCAAATCATATGAGAGATTGTCTTCGTAATATTTGTCTGGTTAAAACTAGAAACACAAAATTTATAATTTCTTAGGCAATTCTTTTATCATTTGATGTCAACAACTTTACTAAATGTTAACAAAATATTATAAAAATACTCGTGCCGCAGTGTATGTATGCATTTGAATTAGACTTCGGTATATGTTTGGGTAACGAAATTGAGATTATATCGGCCTTGTACAACAATGAGGAATATCTACTTGCGCTGGATGTCCATTGTTGTTGAATTATTTATTGTAGTGATGCTGTTTGAAAATGTCGGCAATTTGTTTTATCAAATAACATAAAGCGATATTGAGTGACCAGTAAAAAAGGTCATTAACGTCGAGAATATAATGCATCCTTGCAAAGTGGATTTTTTCAATGGCGGAATGAAAAAACAACCATAATGATTTAAGTGGATTGCGCGTTATTTAGTACATACAGGACTGGTCAAATTGCACGCAGGCTGTAACAATAACTAAATAATCCTACATACAAAATAATATATATTTTAATTACATTGAAATCCACTGATGTCAGAATTAATAGGCTTGCCGTAAGTACGATTTCGACAGCTGGAGGCAATGGTCACGTGACACCCATTTTGGCACCAACTTAGTTCACAGCAGTCCACGTTGGTTTCGCGTGATTTTGACTACGGTAAGCAAATTACAAAACATTTGTAAAAAGGGTAAAACTAAATACTCTAAAAGATTATACGGTTTTTGTAAACAAACCGTACCTTTTACTTAGTTGCTGTTTTACTTAAATTGGCTCGCTTCCCGCTCCCTTTATTTCGGTTTCTTCTCCTCGCGTGCTAAGGCACATCTATATATGAATTGTCCTGTGAGTCGTTTAATTAGAGTACCCCACAAGAGTTTCGATTACTCTCTGCTAACCGACGGTTGAGAGCAGTTGAGACTCTTGTGCGGTATTCATGTAAAAAAAAACTCTACAATAGAAAATCTATTCCATTTCATATTCTGTAGGTACACCCACCAACAAACAATTCATCTCAATATTTAAGACACTAAGTGTTTTTTCCTAAAATATTATGAATTAACGCCACCTGTGATCATGATGCTGCATAATAATTTGAAGTTTAATCTTGTCATAATCATGTATTCTGATATTGCTGAAAAAAATTGCGTTCACATAAAAACATGTACGAGTATTTTTTTATTATTATTTAAAGCATACAACAACGTTGCATTCTCACGAGTTATCAATTCAGCTCAATTTGGGTCTGTTAATTTTTGCTACATATTTTTTCAACGAATTATTCCACAAGGAATGCAGGGGTAGTGCAATGCAATACGTTCGATAAGTGATAATAATATAAACAAAAATATAATAATAGCTAAGTAAAATAGCAGGAAGAAAAAAAAATTACCTTTTAAAATATGCAAAATAAGTACATTCATTAAGAGGAACGGCCGCGCGGCCTGTTTCATACAAAATTTAATTTAGGATTTGATGCCGGAATACTCACCTAAAGCTAATGATATTTTTTTCATCATAAAGTATAGTAAATATGTAGTACGGATTAGAAGGAATTTATTTATTTTTGTTTTACAGCATGAAATATATTAAAGGAATTGATTTTCCGCGATTTTGGAGGCACCTTTAACAATTATTTGGGGGCTAATGGAGATGTGAAAAAAAAAGTTTTACGCCGTGTACTTTGAAAATATAATGAAATGTAAAATAAAAAGAATTAAAAAATAAAATAAAATAAGCATTATGGTGGATATTAAATTAAAATAAAAACGACTAATTTACGTTGGAAAACAAACCCGAAAAAAGGTGTTTTTTTTTTAATGTTTTGTTTTTATATTTTTATTTACGTAATCATATTTACATAGTAAATATGATGATTAAAAAAAATACAGTACACCCGCAAATAATTTTCTAAGTTGCCTCTAAAATTATGATTTTTTTTTCATGTCCTATACTTCATAATTTAAAACAAAAAT
The DNA here is from genome assembly GCA_022606495.2 of Halesus radiatus. Taxonomy (NCBI): domain Eukaryota; kingdom Metazoa; phylum Arthropoda; class Insecta; order Trichoptera; family Limnephilidae; genus Halesus; species Halesus radiatus. The sequence continues at coordinate 428 of JAHDVE020000317.1, read as the reverse complement.
AAATAAAGTACTTCTCATATGTACCAGATATTTACTAAACCTTTAATTAAAAAAAAACATTAAAAATTAAGCTCTATGAAACAGGCAGCGCAGTCGTTCTTCTTAAGAGAGAACAATAAATAACAAGTTTATGGTTGATAATTGACGGTTTCCCGCCCCTATCAAGGCCATTAAGGAAGATTAAGTATTGAGTTTAGCCCATAGATATACCACTCAGGTTAGCCATAGATTATATATTCCAAAGAAGATGGTTTGTTTGGGTAGAATATTTTCAAAATGGTAGGAACACAAGTTGGTACCTACTTAATAACTTTATTATTTAGATATATTTTGGAAAAAAAATAAATGTGTGGAATAATAAAATAAAATTTCTAAAATGCGGCCCTTCTGTTAAAATGTTTATCAACCCTTTCCATTAATTACAGTTG
>JAHDVE020000316.1:0-61325 GCA_022606495.2 Halesus radiatus | reverse complement strand
ATTTTTTATTTAGGTTCGTTGTCTGAGGCATCATCAGTACGATTGAAGTGAAATTTTAGATTCGCTTTACTTTCTATGTCCTCATTAGCATTTCTTCAAAAAAAAAATTTATTCTTTTTCGAAAAAAATTGTTAATAATTGTCAATCCTATGGAGGAATTTCCTAGTTTTGGTCGGACCTTGATAGCCGTTTTCTGGGGCATCATCAGTCCGATTAGAGTGAAATTTTAGATTTGCTTTGTTTTCTATGTCCTTATCAGTATTTCTTCAAAAAATCCAAAAAATCGATGTTTTTCGATTTTTTACAAAATTTTTTTTAGTAATAAATCGAAGAAAAAACAAAACGTGACTAACGTTTCCAGTTGTCAAAAACAAACCACTGATCCAAAATGGCTGATAATGCTAACATATAACATATGTTTTCACCTCCAAACTAAAACTATTTTCTTGATAGTTTTTGGGATATTATAATAAAACTATTAATAGTCTCATAGTTCCTGGTATCCGATACTTGACGGCTACACCAAAACTCAACGCCGAAACCACATTAATTATACTAAAAATGATTATTATTATTATTATTGAAATACCAGTACTAAGAGGATTAACGCATGCAACACGGTATCAGTTCTGCATACATAAATACACACTTCACAACAATCTACACATCTGCTCCGATGATGGACACTGTAACGCTGTTGAAACGTTAAAACGTTGGCTATATGAGGGGGAAGCACAACACGCCAAAATATCCCAAAAATTAATCAAGAAAGAAAACTACAACGAGAATTATGTCACATTGATGAATTGTTTCAATGTGACAAATGTACACCTTTTAGTAAATTGGCATTATTCAAATATCCCGTTCAAAATTCATATAGTAACTTGAAAACTACACACAGCCTACCTTTGGACATAGATCAATGCACGCTGCTGTTCACTACCCACACTAGGAAAGAAATTGAAAAATAAATTGTTCGTCTTCCAAATCAGGTGTTCCTGTGAAAAAATTGCAGTTGCTTTCGACTCCCTGTAAAAAAAATTTTTTTTGTAATTTTACCAATTAGTCGAGAACAATCGAATAATTTAATGTTGGTTAAGTCTGCATCTTTACAAATTAAATTTTGCGATCTTTACACTTTCGATATCACTGAAAATATACAAATTATTACAACATTAAATTAGCATTTTTTAAATAATCATTCCTATCAATTGCTACGTTCTCTTTCTTTCATCGCCGTTATCCGCCGTTAGTCCACCGCAGCGCCGTGTAACGCCGCCTAACGGATAGCGACCAGCGTTCCAACGGACGTGACTCGAAAGCGTAACGGAATGGTTTTATCAGTTTTGGCGGCAAATCGTTTGCGGTAATCCCTCCCCCATCCCTCCCATCTTCTGCTCCCCTTTCACCCCCAGTAGCTTTTTCAATCTCCCTCTACCTGGGCTTGGGTAATACTGAACTTCGCGTGAACTCGCGTTGCTGGGTATAAGAACATAATTAAACATCTTAATAATTTTGAATACGAGTACGTGAGTACGTTGTGAAATCGCCAGAAGATAGATAAACGTTGGAGATATTTCAAATTAAATCCTACCGTCCATTTAGCAGTTTAGCTTCAAAGATTTTGTTTGTTGGAAAAAATCAATGTATTTTTCCACACTTGTAATGTGAGCACTCATTTTAAAAAATCTTACGTAAAACATACATTAAGATGGCGAAATGCACACTTAACTACTAAGTATAAGAGTATACATAAGCATAAAATGTATCGAAAGCATCTCTTGTCCCGATCCTATCTTCCTCTTCCTCTCCCCACATTCTTCTAATTTAGTATTTTTTTTTCTAATAAAACGTCTGTACTTAACCATTGTTAGCACAAGAAACTTCGTTGGCTTACCTTTTGTTAAACTTTGTATTAAAGGCTGTTTGTTTCTTATAAATAAATAAATAAATCACGCTAAATTTAAACATGAAATAAAACACTCGATTATTAAAATAGGTCGTCCCATTATTGCTAACTACTGTCAAATACATAGACATAGGACATAGATAGACTTAAATTAGAACAAAAAAAAAACATTAATATTTCAAATAAATACAAACTCTTCTTTTGCCAATAACCTTCTAATAAATATAATATCAATAACAAATAGGATTTAAATAGTTACTGCAATATCATGCAATGTGCAATATTTTCTATTAGTGAGTCCTGTGCGTGCAAAATCATATCATCTCAAGCTAAAACTTTATTATTTAAGGTGTTAATTTAAAGTGACCTGCCAGGTAAGTGTGGTTCTGTATCAGTTTGTACATAATAAGATAAAACCTAGCAACCAATATTTGTACAGCGCCCTTGAGGTGATTTTTCTTAAAAACGGCGCTATACAAATCCTCCAATTATTATTATTATTATTATTCGACGTGCCGATCTTAATTTTGAATATATCTTCTAACCTAACCTCTATACACGAAAACAGCATCAGTGAGGATATACGGCCGAATAACAAAATACGACATACTTTTAATCGACTTTTGGTATACGGTCGCATATCCTCTCCACATACATACTTTACAAATGAGGACATACAGCAGAAATAATCCTTTAGGGGACCAACTGTCAGAGGGATCAACTGTCGAGGGATCAACTGTTGGGTTACCATAATATATTTGTTCTTTTACAATATTTATTTTATTTCCAATTTTCTTTCTCCATTTTTATTATTATTTGCATTTAAAAGATTAAACCTGCTTTGTTTAATTTTTAAATTTTTTGTTAACCTAGAGAATATATTTATGACTATATTATTTAACCATATTTTATAATTTATATACGTATGTCTGTCTCAGCACAGGAATTTCCCAGTGAGACAGGCATTGAACAATCCTGAATGTGTTAATAACACGTTGATAAACCGTCATCATTTCAAAAACATATTTTCAGTTTTCTCATGACGCAAAAACTAATTGTGTAAGCTGGAAAATTTTCAAGACGAATACAATTTAAACATTTTCGTATTAGCTTAACCATTTTCTTTTTACGATTTTATTAATTTTCAAATGCATAAATGGTGAAAATGCACGCCCGCTAACACCATCACTAAACTTATTAGAAATAGCGACTTTATCTTACATTTAAAAGTGATTTTAAAGAGGTGCTCCTTTGGTGTTCAAAATGTTATCTTGTGTTGATGTAAATTGATGAAAGTTTTTTTTGCTTTAACTCCATAAAAATATTTTCATTCTGGGCATATGTCGTATTTGGGCATGCTGTGTGGAGGGTCTCACCTTTTCTACACGTCAAAATAGTGTAGCCCGCTTACAGGGCATGTATTATGAGGCGCAGGGGTGCGCTTCCCCCGTCTGAATGGTTAAGGAAAAGAAAAAGGTATGAGGGGTAAGTAGGAATCTGGGGGTCAGTGTCTCCAGGGGTGACGGACGTATTGATCCAGCCCTCTCACTACGGTGCAAGGTCAAGAGAGTCTGACTCGAAAGATCAAGGGGTCTCCATCAGCCGACGTATTCCGATCCGGACCCCAATGCAGCTATTGGGAAGGCGCATCCGTGGCCAAGATTTGGATAAACCTCACCCCATGAAGTGGGCGCCTCCAGTAAGTCCAAGTCTCGATTATCCAATGAATGGTTCCCGGGGTGGTGGTAACTATACGTGCTTACCAAATTATATCTCCTAATTTAGAAAAAAATTATTCCTGAGATTGATTCTTCGAAAGGATAAATTCTGATACGTTAATATCATTCGTTATTATTCTGATAAATCATTAAATTCTGGTATCCGCATACGTAGCAAAAATTAAATTAAATTCTCTTATTTTTCTCTCGCAGCAAACTGAAAAGACAAATATCATCAAAATCATGTATTTCCACAAAGGTTGCATTTTCGCTGGTAGAATATATTCGATCATTCAATCCTCGGACCTTGGAAGGACTGATGGTATACTTGAGTTGTTTTATTTAACTTTAATTCTAGAACATCCATCAAGAAAATGATACGAGAAATAACGCTTTTAACAATAAGAAATACAAGTATTAATATACGCCTCTTAATATGTAAAATAAATAATAATCTCAAGCATACAAATACAAAATTCATTAAAACATACACACACTTACGCGACACCATGATAAAATACATTTTTAAACACAAGCAATACGATAAGCAATCCATTAGCTACGAGGGGGAAATTTGTATATATAAATTACCTTCCAGTTTAAAAAGATTTTTTTCCGTCTAAAATTAAACCTGACAATAAATAAAATGTATTAAATTGTAAATACTTATTTATATATATAAAAGTTTTTATGTTATTTTCTTTTTTCTGCAATACAGTTTCGTTTTTTTTTTGCTTTTATTTGCTAACCTGTACGGGATCATAAAATCAAGAGCAGAATGTTTAGTTGTTGTTTTTTTTTCTCAATTCTTCTTTTTGGAGTGGAAACCGGGGGCCTGATTCCGGTTACTTTTATTGCATTGTCTTTCTGTTTAGGCTTAAAGCCTTCTTGCTTAACTGCGATTCTGGTTCTCTCGGATGACAGCTCTCATTCAGCGAAAAACATTATTTAAAAAAAATTCTATATTTGAGTAGTTTTAACAATAAAAACCTCAAAAAAACTATTCACCTTTAACATTATTAGTAGATCATTTGTCACATAATAATGCTATTAAACGAACCAAAAGAACTAAATTGCGACGTTTGGAAAGTACCTATGCCAAAAGCCCGAAATGTCAGATGAATGTCATTTAAATTCTAAAAATTATTATAAACTGCACGTGTAAAGTATCTGTGATGTACCTATAATGTTTAATAATACTGTGATAATTAAACCTCAAACTCCTTTCATTGTCTTTAACCCTGAGGATAAGGACATTTGTCTTATCCTTTAAAAGAACCGGAATCAGGCCCCTGGACACTAAACCAAGCATTAACACGAGACTAAAGCCTTTGATATGTGGATACAAAATATCAAAGGCTTTTGCCAAAATACCCCTGACGGCAGAATAGAATAACAAAATTAGAAGTTCTTCATCGAAGGCAATAAATTATTGAAAAATGGGTTATCTCTAAAAAGGAGGAAACTCCAATATCTTAATCATATTATTGTGAAAGTTATGAGCACGATCTCAAGAATCACTTTGTCTTTATTAATCTGAACATGAAATGACAGCATGGAGGCAAGTGTCCTGTCTCCAGTAACCTCTTATGAATTCAAGTGAGCTCCGAGAGTTCGTACCTCTGTTTTTAACATCGGGAGGGCGAAACTATATACTAGTGATATCTGTCGGTGACTTTATGAACAATTATTACTCACTAGAAACGTCTAAGCCAAATATAACAGGAACAAAAATACAAAAAGGCAAGTATGAACATATCTCTGAAAACCGTAAATGACTCCACTAGTTTCCCATAAAAACATGACGCAAAATACACATACTTTCACTTCTCTACAATATTCTAAAAACTGTTAATTCACCTAATTATCATAAAAGCTTTTTCCATTTTTAATATGAATATGAACCCTCTCTTTGCTCAAGTGATGAGAGATTTCCATCCATCAAGCTACACCATCCACTCATTCATTTTCAGTCCAAGCATCACGTCTCTGGAACGAACTGCCCTCTGACGTATGAAATGCTCCCTCAAAGCCCATTTTCAAGACTAAAGTGACGAATTTCTTTTCTTATTTCCACCAGCATAATAATGGTCAATTTCCACCCTCTTTACTTCATTCGTTTCCCTTCTTTCCCATCACTTTCATACACGAGACATTATTTAAAAATACTTATATATTATTATACAAAATTGTTTAATTGTTTTTCACATATTGTGCACAGAGTGCGACAAGCCACACACACTATGTGGAAAACGCTGCAATAATTATTTTTATACCATTTTCATTTTCCTACTAAGGGTTGGTTGGTAGAAATTGTCGCTAGGCAATCCGTCCGTGAAAATGTGTATTATGTATAATAAATATGTGTAACGTTTATGTTTATAAAGAGTAAATAAATAAACAAATAAAAGTTTAATGTGTTCTATTTTGTATAATTTCTGCAAAAGAATGGTATTCACCTGTGGCGTCATTATTAATAAATGAAGAAAAATTACTTTGTAATCACCACTTTATTAATATGTTTTCCTCATCAGGACATACGGAATAATTAAAAAATAATAATGTCATATATAAACAAATGATATACATAGAACATAATAAAGTAAGAATAGACAAATTATAAACATAAATAAAAATTTATTAAAGTAGGTAATTAATTAATCTAAATTGTTCATAAAAATTATTTTAAAGCATTGAATAACAAATTAATATTATAAATTAAAAAAGAAACTATTTTTATTATTAATATTAATATGAAAATCAATTTAAGATATTTAAATTTCCTTATTTATTTATTTTTTAAATTTGATTATTAATTATATTTAATTTACTATTAACACTTTATCTAATTTCAAATTTATCTAATTGGAAACCGGTTGTACCATATTTGTATGTAAAAAAATTAAACCTTTATTTATATCAAAAGAACGATTTATTTCCAAAATACCGTTGGTAAATTCAGAACAATTATTATTACTAAATATATATACGTTAAATTTTCTTATTATTTGTCTACTACTCATTATTTTTATAAGGTAAATTGTTTATCCTAAAGAGGGGAGCTTTACTCCTGAAACATGTTGATATTTACGTATTAAATACAGTGGTTTTAAAGAAAGTAATTATTATTAATTTAATAAATACAAGTTTACCTAAATAATAATCTAAAGGAAACCACAACTGACTTAAGGAGTGCAGTTCTGCCGAGTTTTCCCGGGCTGTAGCCTGCAGGGAGAAATTCCCGAAAAGGGGCACCAGAAATACAAGATGACCTACCACCTCTGGTAGTTCGTTTGAGATTAAGAGCTTGCAATACAAACACCAGAAAATCAACAATGCGTATAACAAAACAAAATCTAATAACTTACATTTTTTCAAATCATAAAATCGATGACAATTTCCCCACACAAAGAAAACTACCCTACATTCATTTATTTGACCAAAAAACCTCCTTTCAACATTAAGGGTTCTCTAATGTCCCGGCCATCTTATTGGATCAAATGATAAATCCCAAAACCCTTCAATAACGGTACATCCGCGTAATAAAGCTGAGTTTCTTGCCCACGAGGCTTATCTCCGAGGGCCTACCCAAATTTGTCACAAAAAAACCGATCAGGCCCTTAACCCTACCTTTAGGATTGTGGTCACACGACGTATGGGTGGGAACATGGGTATAACACTTTACAAAATGTGAGGAGTGGGACATAACGGTGAGGTTCATATTAATATGAAATACCAACATGGCCGCCAAATCGATTTTTTTGTAAATAATAACAATGATTGGATTACTACCACAGCGCCGCTTTCTTGGGAAAATCACCTCAGGAGCGCTTTGCAACTAATTTATTTAACTAATGAATTACAGCTAAGATTTATTACTAGTGGTTTATAACTACGATTTATAACTTGTGACATAACTAGCGACATACAACAAAGACTTTTAAATAGTCAATTAAAACGAATACATATTTGTGATCATATACCACATTTATGAAAAAAGATTTTTATGGTCAATTCATAAGACTTACAATATGCTCTGGTGTAATCAATTACTTTCCGCTAAGATTTATTACTAATTTATTAGTGGCTAATAAGTAATATTTATTATTAATGACAATTTACAATACCTGTAATACACTCTGGTGTAACTAATTACTTACAGCTAAGATTTATTACTAGTGGCATACAACTAATATTTATTATTAATGACTTACAACTACGACTTATAGCTAGCAAATAACTACTGAGACTTATAACTAGTGTATTTCGTCTATGGCTTATAGCAAGTGACATGTAACAAAGACATATAACTAGTGAATTAAAACGAATACATATTTATGACCAAGTTGATCACTTCACAATTCTTACAATACACTCTGATGTAACTAATTAGTTACCGCTAAGATTTATTACTAGTGGCTTACAACTAATATTTATTTTTAATGACAATTTACAATACGTACAATCCGCTCTGGTGTAACTAATTACTTACAACTACGATTTATTACTAGTAGCATACAACTAATATTTATTATTAATGACTTACGACTAAGACTTATAGCTAGCAAATAACTACTGAGACTTATAACTAGTGAATTTCATATGAGGCTTATAGCTAACGACATGCAACAAAGACATATAACTAGTGAATTAAAACGAATACATATTTATGACCAAGTTGGTCACTTCACAATTCTTCCAATACACTCTGATGTAACTAATTAGTTACCGCTAAGATTTATTACTAGCGGCTTATAACTAGTACTTATTATTAATGACTTATAACTAGGACTTATGGCTAGCAAATAATTACTGAGACTTATAACTAGTGGTTTTACATCTATAATTTATAGCTAGCGATATACAACTAAAGCTTATAACTAGTGACTTGAAACTAATAAATGTTTATGATAAAGTGAGTCAATTCAAAATACTGTTATATGACACAACTATGGCTTAAAACTAGAGACCTTTAGAACTAATATTGTACGAAGTCATAACATGCCATCTATATAAGTATTGATAAAATAACGCAAACTCTGCGAATCTCCACCGAATCCACAAATTTCTTGAATTCAATTCCAAGAATCAATAATGCATTGTGAATATCGGACAAGTGCCCCGACCTACCAGAGCCAGTGAGAAAATCTTCAATAAAAAATAAAATACATAGGTTTGTGAAAGGACAGATGAAAATGTGAACTCGTATGTGACGAGAGAACTGGGAAAATTGCAAAATATCCTCAATTTAAAAATTGATTTTCCTCAATATTTAGGGTATTCCTTTATTCACTCAAAAATTGACATTTTGTAATCTACCAGTAAATTAAAATGAAAATTTTATCTATAAATTATAGACGTTTTCTAAATTCTAGTTAGAAAAATGTATAAGGTTTCCATCGACAAAAGTTCTTCGACTGTAAGTTTTTAAGTTCTATATTAAAAAAATAATGGAATTTTAGGTAAAACGCTCGAAAATACCTTCACGACTTTTAAAACTGCACATATTTTCAGACGTATTTTAAAATATTTCGTATAATTTAAAAGATTACAGTTTTATGATTTTCACCACCTTAGACATTTTCCTAACTACCCGTTTAGAATTTATAAGTAAATTATATGTTATATTGCTTGCGTTAGCAAACCTGCAAAGTGTCTGCGTGCTCATCCTTAAGTTGAGCTTAATATACGGGATGTTAAGGGAGATACCTGACCTAATTTATCAAGCGATTCTTGAGCATGTTGAACCAAAAAATGAATACCTATGAAATTTTGGTCTCCGGTGACTTTTTTGTATTTACCTAAAAACATTTAATAAGTCAGTACATATTAGACAGTTGGGGTCGGCGTGGGGGGGTTTAGCGGTTACTCGACTGAATGACCAGTAACGGCACGTTAAAGAATTTTACTTATTATTATTTTTTTTTTAGGAGACCAAAATTTCATGAAAATTTTTTACTCCGAGGAAGCTCCGGAAATAATTTATCGGCTTAAAGTTTGTGTCACATCCTGTACAGCATTTAACCTACAAGTATGGTGACATATATGGTTCACCAACACATCAACGAATTAGTAAGCATACAAGCTTCTATGCTTCGTACTTCGAAATTCAAATTCATTTCACAATACGCAAACACTGAGGTTATTATACAACGCGCTAGTGTTAATTGTATTGGAGTCGAATGCTATCATTTGGGCTGAAGAGTTAACAAGAAGATTAAATATTTCTATTTTGCGTCTACGGATGACACCATTTGCTACACCCATTTATCTATATTTTGTTTATAACCAAACTTAGAGAAACGTAGAGTTATCGTTATAATAAAACTCTTTTTTTTTTTTTTTTACCAGAATCCAACTCTCGAGGACATCATCACACGCTCTTGTACAATCGAGGGGGCCGCATGAACTTCTTAATGAACTCACCTGTGTGGAGAGCTACGTACTTCCTAAATACGGTGGATCAATAAATCGATCAGTTTTTCACATGTTCCAACGCATATAACTAACTAACTAACCATCACGCCGTTTCCCGCAGGGGTAGGCAGAGAGGACGGACCGCCAAACAACTCGATCTTGGCATACACTTGCTTCATTCACTTTCATACAACGTCTCATACATTCTCTTCTGTTATTCCGACTTCTGACATGGCCCGACTCAAGTATTTGATTCACTTGATCGTGCCATGTCTTCCTCATATAACGCATATACACTCCAAAAACCGTACAATTCTAATGAATTAGATAAGAAAAATCAGTATTCTTATAAATATTTATACAAATTGAAAAAAAAATTTAAATTCATACATAAAAACTTTTGACCAATAAAATTGTCTGGTCCTTTATACCCAGTCCTCGGTCTTCCCGGCAGTATTCCTATGAACATAATTCGCCATGTAGCACCGAACTACTTATGGGCGTTTGCGACCCATCGTGTCGCGTAGAGCTTAAATCATTTTATAATCCCTTCTCGCCACATAAAAGCACTCAGATATGTTAAAAAGGATTCTGCTCTACGTTATAAACGGTTCAGCGTGTCACAAAGAAGGACTGCTATCGAACGCACATTTCAAAAATTATTCCACATGAGAAGCTTAATCGCATTTTTGTCAGAAGGTTTTTTTTTTCTTATCAGAAGTTTTTTTTTTTTTTTTCAGCCAAAAAAGTTCTTGACCGGTTAAGGATATATAATAGGAGATTGATAGAAAATAGGAAACTTTGACAATATATTACTGCCTTTCGAATGCCATTCCTAGACTTGATATTTTTTATAACCAATGAAAGTAATTTTATTTTTGTACCCTTATTTTTTTCTTTTTTTATTTTTTATATGAATACCGCACAAGAGTCCCAACTGCTCCTACCGTCTGGAGCCAGCGAGACTATGGCATTCCCAATTGGGGAATGTTATGAGGCTGAAGGTATTGAGAAGGGGTAGAGGAAGGTGGGAAAATACCTGGGTATTCAGATCTGGTCACCAAACACGGTTAAAGGCCATTTCAAGCAATGTTTCAATTCTGAATGGTGATCTTTCACCAGGGCGATACTGAGAGTATCTTCCACTCTGGAACGTGCGTAAATATACTATATATTATTTTTAAATGAATTATTGTGAAAGGGCATAAATTAATTAAATAAAATTTACTTGCGCACGCCGGGATTTGAACCCGCGACCTTCGGATTTGTAGTCGAGAGCCTTACCCCTCGACCATGGAGGCCTTCAATAATGATTTTAGATAATACTTTAAATTTAAAATGCATACGTAATCCTCCACATTTTAATAACATTATGATGTTTGTTGGCAGTAACAATCAAATAAATGCTTAATTTCGCACCATTTTGAAAGATTGCGTCGCCATTCTTATCATTCCGCGTGAGAAGGCCGCAGTGAATGCAGTGTGACTTTACGCTCACCTAATTTTGACCTCATAAACGAAAAATACTATCTAAACGCCTTGTTTAATAGTTGGAAAAGGAGCATACAGACCTACTCAAATCTTTAAAATCATCTCAAACAGTTAGTTTCACAAAACATCAATAAACACGTAAAATGTTTCAATCGCATGTGCTTTCGCTAGCTAGCCAAATTAACGTGTAACGTTCAACGCGCGTATGTATTCTCGTCATTCTTGTGTTAATAATGTTTCGCGCGGCCTAACACAACGTTTTAATCGCATAATTATCAAAATGAGTAATTTTGACAATGCTGTGGGATTATTGATTTCTCCACGACATTAATAAATTTATTGGAATAGTGACGATTTTTATGATGTTTTTAAAGCTGCCAATTCCTGTATGACAATTAATAAAGATTACGGAAAAAACTAAATATGTAGTGTAGCCGTGTGAAACGGCATTACAAATCAAAATGGCGACATTTTTTCCATGCATACTAACATTAAAAACCTCTGTGAATCTCCTAATATGAAACCTCAAAATAATATTATGCGTTTGAGTACATGGTGTTTGGGAAACAGACCAAAAAGGTTTTAATCGGAATAAGCAAACTGAATGACGAGTTGTTTATTTGTCTTTTATTTAGTGTACATGACGTTTGGGAAAAAACTTACCTTAAAACTTAATCTCACCTAACATAGTTAATCACTTTTTTTCATCATATTTCATGATATCCCTTTTCAAAGGTGTGCCGATTTATCAGTGTACCGAATTGTTCGGTTACCGTAGGTAGAGCGTGGACGAATGCAGCAGGTTCCTGCCCAGGTGTTGTGGGTTCGATCATCTGTTAAGTCCTCCACCATTGCACAAGGAACTTTTTCTGCTTGTAATGCTGGAAGTAGGTAGTACTAATTTTTATATTGGAAAGTTACTTGTGACTCGGAAATATTAGTTTCCCTTTTTTAGATAAAAAAATCGGTAAAAGACAAGATAATTCACGCTACATTCTTTTGACATTGCCTGGATACGAAACAAGAAATTTCGCCTGCGAAAGTGGTTTTTTAGCCTTATAGTTTTTTCAACAGTGGTTTATTTATCATTGTAGTTTATTCACCGGTGGGGTTTATTTATCATTGTAGTTTATTCACCGGTGAGGTTTATTTATCATTGTAGTTTATTCACCGGTGGGGTTTATTTATCATTGATGTTTATTCCATAGTGCTTTATTTATCATTGTAGTTTATTTATTAGTGGTGTATCTATCATTGTAGTTTATTCACTGGTGGTTTATTTATTATTGTAATTTATTTACAAGTGATTTATTTATTATTGTAGTTTATTCATCAGTGGTTTATTTTTCATTGAAGTTTATTCATCGGTGGGATTTATTTGTCATTGTAGTTTATTCACCGGTGGGGTTTGTTTATCATTTTATTTTATTCACCAGTGGTTAATTATCATTCCAATTTATTCACTAGTTGTTCATTTATCATTCTGGTGGTTTATCAATGCTACATTTGAGTTGGTTTATGCTTTCTGGGGTTTTATGTCGATGTCATGTGTTTGTTCGAGAGGACGTATCTACCAATTGTGCTACCGAACACTTTTCAAATCTCATTTATTGAAGTGGGTAATATTAATATCTTAAAGTATATTAAAGAAGTATGTAGCATAAAGGCGTTTTTTTTTAATGTTATCATTGATCAAGAAAATATAAAAGTCTATACCAGAATAGTCCCACGCCATATACTCGTATTTAACCTAGAAATTTATATGGTGTATTTACCCAAAAATTATTATGTTAATCACTACTTTAACCGCTTTCCATGGAAATCGTCCAAAACTGATGACTCGTTAATGCGGTAGTGTTCATCTCACAACTTACAGCGTCGTTCACTAGATGGCTACACGGTACATGCAAAACAGAAGGCTGCTAAGGAAGTCTTACAACGTATGTGGAATTATGGTCGTAAATCTCATCTCGCTGCATTTTATGTGACCTCGGCTGTAACGCGCAGACAATGGAAAATGTGGCTACTCTGAAATTTCATATAATAATCTGTTAGTTTTAATTAGGTTGTTACAGTTTTGTTAGATGAGGCATGAGCTGGCAAGATTGGGCGAAGTAAGGTTTGGTTAAACTCCGTGGTAGAGAGATAAGATCCTAAGAAGAAAAAGCATATTTTAAAGTCACACCACATATTATTATATTATTGTGAAAATAAATCTATCGAAATCAATTTTATGCTCACATACCTCGTTGTTATTAATCTTTCAGACAATAGAAAACAGGTGTAAACTTAATAATTTCTCTTCAATTCGAGGTGTGTCTTCCCATTCCCATTCCCATTCCCATTCCCGTAATTTAAGTAGAACTTTTAAATATAGCTACAAAAAATCTTTCATTTCTCTGGTAACAGATATCGATAAATTAATACGCAAATAACTTTATATTTTTTTGCACTGAAAATTTTTAATGCTTGTGGGGGGCTTTATTATATCATAAAATCCCCAATGGGTGAATTATTGAATCTGACATATTTCAATGCTACATATCGAACGTGTAAATTCCGCGTTGAAAAAGTTCTTCCAACATGAACATTGAACAGAACATGTAAATTGGGAGGAATATTGTATGTTATAATATACGAACCAGAGAAAAAAAGGACTGTCAGAATTAAACTGCATAAAAATGATTATTTAAGTAATTATTGTAATTGTGTTTAATATGTACGTTTTTAATTTTAAATATAAAACCATATTTAATCATGTTATTATTAAGTTCTACAAGTACTTTAGTTCTTATTGTTGCGATAGCTGTATCGGCCTTCAAACTGAAAGAATGGGTCTCGGATAAAATTTCTTGGAACAACTAGAGATAAACAAATGAACTAATGATCCTAATATAACGTTAATAAAATAGATACGAAATTTTATTTATTGACCACTTAGTATTTTCACGAAATTTAAACAATGTAATTCTTTAAAATAACGCACAGATTTACCACACACATATTAACGCATTCCCGCTATTATAACAACCTGCCATCATTAAAAGCAGGGAAATCAACTGTTCGCGGAGTAGAGAACATTTATTTATTACAATTATTTCTGAGTAAATCGGTGTTTGCTGAAAATATTAAAAAATCATTTCAAACGGCATAAAAATTTATGGGTGAGGATAAATAAAATAATATAAGTCGTCGCAATGTGGCCTAACCACACTTTCAAAATAGCTTTGAACGGTGAACTAAAATACATGCAGAACTTAATAAAACATTTTCATGTTTGACTTACTTTTTTTTATTTAATACCGACGCTTCCAACTAAACTGACATAATTGTACATTCGCAGTCAACTTTAAACCATTCTATTTTCGTATATATACACAGCTCTTCCCCCAGCAACCTTCAGTATGGTCTGACCTCCCTGGCCGGAATATTCAGTGTATCACTAACCCCCTTTAATAATAATAGGCCAGGGTCCGCGTTCAATATTTGCGGGCTCCATTTTTCATTGGTTTGTATGAATTTTATTCGCTCGTATTAAAAAAGTTTTTGATGAATTTTTTTCGAACTCTCGAATAATATGAATATTTACATAACGCTAGAGGAAAGGGGATGAAAAAACTTTAGAGGAAAAATGTATTAATTTATCTAGTTTTAATGTTAGTCGCTTATACCGTTCAGGGATGTTCTTGGCCATAGGTTCGAAATATTATGGAGAAAGGGAAGTTTATTTAATATGTTTTTGTTATTTAAATTCGCAATATTCGTAATTATTTGGAAATTTGGAGTCCAGTTCAAATTTTTAAGATATTAAATATTTAATAAAGGGAAAGGATTTTCAAATAAAGCTTGATGGAAAAGGGGTATGTTTAGAGAGGGATAACATTTTTTTTAATATAAAGATCACATTTATAGACTACAGGAAAGTACTAGCTGACTAACTAACTATCATCCCGTTTCACCGCAGGGATAGTCAGAGAGGACGGACCGCCAAACAACTCGATCTTGGCATACACTTTTTGCTTCATTCACATTCATACATCTTCTCATACATTCTCTTCTGTTATTCTAACTTCTGACATGACACGAGTCAAGTATTTGATTCACTTGATCGTGCCATGTCTTCCTCGGGCATCCCGGCTTCTTCTTCGATTCACATTCTACTTACACTCCTTTCTTCATTAATTCGCTCTGCATACCCAAATCATCTAAAAGTCCCTTTCTTAATCTTACTCATTACGCTTACATCAGTCTTGCATTATTAGCTACTCTCAACATTTTTCGCACGATCATACATTGTTTTACCACACATTCGTCGCAGAGTTGTCATTTCTACAGCATTCAGTCTACTTCCACCGTTCCTCTGTCAGTTCCACGTCTCATTGCCATACATCAAGGTTGGTACTAGTACTCCATTGTGTACTGTTAACTTTGCTTCTTTAGATACATTTTTACTAGCACAAATACAATCAAGTTTGATTATAATTTTGGAGGATGATATCGGTGATTATAACCAAGTTCCACTGAGAAAAAGTTGTTTTTAAGTTCATTGTGTTTATTATTGATTCATAAGTTAAATTATTGCTACGTATATAGCATGACAGCTTTTTCGTCTACTGGGAACATTTTCATATTACGTGTAAGTCTACAAACATTTATAAAATAACAAAAAAAAACTTTTTACTTTTTGGCGTTTCAACATAAACCGGGTGCAGTACGAATGCTTGATACCGATAACGCTCTGTTCCATATATTTCTATTTGCTTTCGTACACGGGTCGGTGCGGCGCGTGAGCGATATTGCGTACTTCCATTTTGATTTTATACCGAGGTGAAGGAGCGGACAACTTACATTTTTTTATGTTGTAAAATCGCTCAAATAAGGAAGAAGTTTTTCCTATCTTCACACCACTGTAAAACTAATTTTGTATTGAATTATTATATATGTTGATTCATATTGTACCAAACATTAGCTATCAAGGTATACCTATTCTATTTAATATTTTATATGTGTTTATATTAAATAAATAAATTTAAAAATAAAAGAAACAATTTGTAATCTTTCTCACTCTCATAAATATCAAATTGGTATTATGTTCCAATAATCAGAACTTGAAAATGTGTGAACGAATTATTTCTACATAGTTTAAAAAATATTTTTAACTACAACTATTTCCATTATTTACTTATTTGTTATTAATATTATTGCATTATTTATTTTTTCTGTTCCTGTGTATATTATTAGGCTGTGGCTTTGGTGAAGTTTATTCTTATTTCAAGTGTAATTAACTTTTGTGCATTGTTTATGTGATTTAAAAAAGATGTACTTGTGTGTAAAAGCCCTCTAGGCGTTTAAATAATAAAAAATAAAAACTATTTCCATAAACTATACCACGGCCTGATTAGTTTCTTAGAACAGGCATCTGTCTAGATAGAAATGAATGTTGACTGGTCTATAATGTATACGAGTACACCTGTATTGCAGCCTCGACACAAGTATAATTTATTAATCTTTATATTTGACTTAATTCTATACAGCAGGGTATTTTCACTAGTTTTTTACTGTCAAAAAAAAATAGGAAAAAAATTACGATAACGATGCATTTTTTAATTTATTTTTATTTAAACAAATAAATTTTCTACGACGATTTAAAATGTGCCATTTTTGATATCCCGCCAAAACGACATGTTCGTTTTTTTTACAATAACTCCACACAGGAGACCCTGAAGGAAATAATTTCTCTCAAGGCATGTATCATCTTTGGGGATGATGTGGGGAGGGAGGTTTTTGTTCGTGAATAGGTATGGTGTTGTTGACGTCACGCCGACAAACGTCGGTGGCAGCTGTCTTAGTGGCCAGTGGTGTTATCTAATTTTAGCCAGTTCGAACCGTTTCGAGATATATGATTTTAGATTTTTTTTTAAAAATCAGTAATTAAGAATGAAAATTATTGTAACTTTAAATCTACAACATGTTTTTAAGGGTATCACTTATTTGTGAAAATACCCTGTTATGTTTTTTGTATTAATAATTTTAATTTTTTAAAGAATTAACGAAATTTCTTTCTCTATTATTATGCCATTAGTCGTGCTATATGCTCTCAAGGTAGCACTTTAATAAGGAGATTGTGATGAAATTGTTTTTATATATTTATTGACGCCGAGAAGGCTTTTACATGTTGATACATTTATCTCATAATTTGTTGTACAATCTATTATAATAATATAGTATATAAAATAATAACTAGAGTATAAAAGACGTCAGCAGGTACAATATAAGTATGTAGTTACAAAAAAAATGAATAACTGTTTGCTTGTGGTTACATTATAACCGCAATTTGTACAAATCAATATAACAAGCAATTAATCCATAATATAATAACATCAATATAAAAGAAACAAGTAGGCAGGTACTAAGTAGCTAATTACAGCACAGTAGGTAATAGTCTTTTTTAAATTTATCTGATACCACAAGAGCCCCAACTGCTCCCAGCTGTCTGGAGCCAGTGTATGGCATTCCTACTTGGGATATATTGTGAGACTGAAGCTATTGAGGAGGAAGGTTGGTGAAGTACCCGGCTGTTCGTCACCAAACACGCCATTTCAAGCAACGTTTCGATTCTGAATGGTGTTTTTTTCACCAGGGTGATACTGACAGTATCCACCAGTCTGGGACGTTCAGAAAATATACTACATATAATTTTTAATTAATAATTTGTGAAATAACACATTTTAATCAAATAAAATTTATAATTTCTTCAAAAGATTGGTATTCACTTTGTGTCGTCATTATTAAAAAATGAATTAAAAATTACTTTGTAATCACCGCTTTATTAATATACACATACCAATATGTTTCGAAAGCGAAGCTTTCCTCATCAGGAATTCTGAATGTCCTGATGAGGAAAGTTTCGTTTTCGAAACATGTTGATATGTATATATTAATAAAGTGTCGATTACAAAGTATATTTTAATTTCATTTTATAAATAAAATTTACTTGTTTATGCCTGGATTTGAACCCGTGAACTACGGATTCATAGCCAAGGATCGTAACCACTCAACCTCGGAGACGGTCATTATTTCATTCTTCCAATCCAGATATTATCCACTTCATCTTCCAAAATGATACATAGAATGGCTTTAGTACAACCCTTTATTTAATCTCTATTAAAATACCTTTTAAAAACCACGTATTATCCTTTTCAATTCTTTAATTTGACCAAAATTATTTCCCCACTTGCACGGATGGGCCTGAGCGGTACGCCGATTTTATCAAATTATTTCGTTTTCATGTCCAGTGCAGCATTATTACGTAAATAACCAAATGAATGAAAACGAACTGAACGAATCAAACCCTTTTCAAATCAAGTGGGAAATGCAACGCACTATCTCGCATTTACTGCGCTTTAATTTGGGAGAAGTGCTATCCGGGAAATTTACAGATTTTACAGTGATACGGTTAGAAAAAAAAACAACAAACTCGTTACTTTATATTGGATCGTAATTTGTAGTTTATTTATTGAAAATAAAATCATTACTTCTCATTGAAAATATGAGACAGAAGGAGACACCGAAAAAAATGATACTGTAGCGACTGAGAAAGAAGCTCGGAACCCTTAGTCTATTCGAGATGTGTGTGTCTACCAATTGAGCTACAGACAACTTGTTTAATTCCGTCATTTCTATCAATCTTTTCCGTTGTATTAATATTATTTTTCAGTTTTACATTTTTTTTATTAGCGAATTTATAAATAAGCATGGGAAAATACAAAATAAGGTGTCAGTATAAAAATGTTTACAGAATACCAGTTTAAAATACAAAATGGTACATTAATTACTACATTTTGTAAACTATTTGATCTTACATTGGCTGCCATCTTTGTATGGAAAATAATTGAAAAAATATATTAACTCTCAAGAGAAGTGTGAGATTGGTAGAAATGACGGTATTCAACGAGGTAGCTCAATTAAAAATTACTTTTGTTAACAAAATAATACCACCCTGTATGTCACCTTTGCTAATAATTTTTTTCCTTATTTTGACTACTCCCACCCTCCCTCCTCCATATAACCTCCCCCACTACCCCCAACTAACAATGTATAATCACTTCTGTATTTATTTAAGTTAGTTTAAGAACGCTAGTTAGTGACGCTGAAATATCGAAAAAGGTAAGAAAATATTAATATTAATCGTTTTATTGCTGTATTTATTTTACAAGTAGGTGCGTAAACAACTATTGATATTTTGTATAAAACGAACTGATTATATTTTGTTACATATGACAATACGACATGTATTATTTTTACATTCACCATGTAAAAGAAAAAAGAAGAAAAAAACGGAGCGAGCTTGTTTTTGACCATTCCAAAAAATAGTTAAGCTCGATCTCTATTTTTTTAATAGTTGGATAAGTTTTTTGTTTTTATTTTTCATTTTCGTAACACCAAAATAAATTAGAAATATAAATATATAATTAAAAATGGTTTTTTGCCTTAATTTTTTATATTTTTTTTATAATAAAATAATAAATAATGATACCCTCACATTGATTTCCGTTCTGAAGATATCATTCACAAAATATGAAATTACATTATATTAAAGTGTTGTCCTTGTTGAAAAAAATAAGAATAATTGTAAGGTTGGGTGTTTTAAGTGCAGTTGAGTCGTTTCAGTGTGATTATTTGGTGTTAACATATTTTCTATTTCAGATCTCCCTAGTTAACGTATCCACAGTTTTATTTTAGTTATTTATGCTGTGATTTTTGAAGGAGAGTGGGATTTTGTTGTGGAGTTGTGTTTGTGGTTCCTTGTTGTATGTGTTTATCTAGTGTTTCTAATATGCGTGATTGTTGTTTTTTTTTTTGTATTTTTTTTTTTTACATGAATACCGCACAAGAGTCCCAACTGCTCCCAACCGTCTGGAGCCAGTGAGACATGGCATTCCCAATGAGGGAATGTTGTGAGGCTGAAGGTATTGGGAGGAAGGAGAAGGAAGGAAGGGAAGAGGGGAGGTGGGGAAATACCTGGCTATTCAGATCCTGGTCACCAAACACGGCTAAAAGCCATTTCAAGCAACTTGTTTCAATTCTGAATGGTGGTCTTTCACCAGGGGCGATACTGAGTATCTTCACTTTCTGGAACGTGCGCAAATATATTATATATTATTTTTAAATTAATTAATTGTGAAACAACACAAATTAATTAAATAAAGTTTACTTGCGCACGCCGGGATTTGAACCCGCGACCTTCGGATTCGTAGTCGAGAGCCTTACCCCTCGACCATGGAGGCCGTCTATGAATATAAATTAGTATAATTGTTATATTGCCCTAATATTAAATCAATTTATAAATTATTTTACTTAATATTAAACCCATTTTCCAACCAATAACGATTTCATTCATATTTTTGCTCTCCTGCAAAATTATCATTTTCTCGAAGAGTCAATTTTTGACATATACCCATAAAATACTATTGATAGTATTTAAATTAAATTCAATTATCTTCCAAAAAGCATTCTATGAAGAAGCCACCTTTAACTTTATTACTACTTCGAGCGCTCTTTCGCATAATTAAATGTAGGATCAGAGACCACATTCGCCTCCAGGGAACCAGCTCCGACCAGACAGCAGCTGACTTCTGATTTCCATGGGGATGAACACAACCCTCGCCGCTGAATAATTATTACATCTACCGTTGCGCGCGTTTGCACTGTGCGATGGGTAGTGCAACAAACTGTACTGCACTTGCTGTTAATTAAGTTACGTATTAATCATACAGCTTCATTTATTCTTTTTTTTTTATTCCGCAAGAATTATAACTATCGGATATAATTTCTCTTTTTTATGATAGTCCCGCACAAGAGCTCCAACTGCTCTCAACCGTCGGAGCCAGTAAGATTATGGCATCCCCAATTAGGGTATGTTGTGAGGCTGAAGGTAATGGGTGGAAAGGGAGGTGGGAAAGAGGGAGGTGGGGAAGTACATGGCTATTCATATCTGATCAACAAATACGGCTAAAGCCATTTCAAGCAACGTTTCAATTCTGAATCGTGGTCTTTCAACGGGACCTTACCAAAAGTATCTACGTGCCGCACATACAAGGTGTGTTCAAAAGAAAAGGTGAATTTAGAATTTTCGTGGGCTGTGTACATTCGATTATCGATTTTTTTTTATGTTGGTACACATATGTTTATCATATGTTAGCATTATCAGCCATTTTGAATTAGTGGTTTGTTTTTGACAACTGGAAAGGTTAGTCACGTTTTGTGTGTTCTTCTCTTGTCCTTTGTACCTTTATCCCACTCCTATGTTCCCCTTCACCCTCCCCTCCCCCAACTTACATAGTTAAGCTCACTGAATTAAAACTGTATATTATCACACTTTACTTGTATTATATATCATCAGCAGTGGTAAATTTATAATTGGCATGATTTATTGTTTTTTTTTTTAATATATATATGTAAATTGTTTATTTTCGGTTAATTTTCACAAAAATAAATAAAATGAAATTTAAAAAATCTTTTTGAAATAGAATTTTATTTGCTTTAAACACACATTTTACATGGTATAAAACTCATTAGTTGATGTGGGCTATTGACAAGATCATCACTCTGTTTCAAATCATAAACAACATGCACGACTCATCTTCAATTAATCAAATTAATCATTTTCGCCAAAATTTACGAGATACCCTGAAAGCTTTTTCATCAATTAAATTTTTGCAAACCAACGCAAGGTCAAGAATTGCTCGATTGTGTAATAAACACTGCATACGTAAAGACTTGGTTAAATTTTTTTATTTTATTTTAACCACTACCTTCAGAAGGAAAATAAACGTATATATGTATAGCCCGATGATCTCCTTATATAAAACCACTTCATAATTATTATGTCATGTATTTTTGTATTAACTATTTATAATGTATTTATAAACGTTTAATATTATTACTATTTGTGTTATGTACCTATTTGTAACTTGTAATGAATATTGTAATGGATATTGTAATTAATATTGTAATGAATATTGTAATGAATACTGTAATGAATATTGTAATGAGTATTGTAATGAATACTGTAATGAATATTTTAATTAATATTGAAATGAATATTGTAATTAATATTGTAATGAATATTGTAATGAATATTGTAATGAATATTATAATGAATTGGAGAGCCATAATCAACAAATAAATGAGATTTTCTTTGTTTATCACTACGAAATTTAATTATTTTATTATAACTGACCGGTTTCATTTAACACAGACATCGTTAGGGTAAAATATTAAACTAATTAAAAATACATTGTGTGTCCTTATGTTTACATATAGAATGAGACAAAACATAACATAGAATAAAGGAACAGTGAGATAGCATGAAATTAAAATCTAACATAGTAACAGAGAGTAAGAGACAGACGTGACCATAATGGGTTACAGTATTATATCTAAAGAGGCAAATCGTCACCAGAACAAGTGATTAAGGAATAATGGGAAATTAATGAGTTTGTGGGAAATATACCTAATATTGGGCTATTGGACACATTTAATTGATTGTTTAGAATTTTACTTTTGGTTTTAATGGCTTTCTTTGTTTCAAGTAATACTTATAACACTTGAAATAAATTATTAGTTATAAAACTGATAATATTTTTCTTTGAGCATAACATAATATTTCAATTAATACAACACGATGCTTTCATAATATCAACATTTCTTTTTACTTAAAAATGTTAGTCGTTTTCTCCAAAGTAAGAATAGCATTATCACAAAATGTTACATGCAAAACAATATTAAGATTTCTTTTCTTGTTCCTTAAAGTCCACGATTCTATACGAAAAAAAAAATAACATTCTATTCAACTAAAGAACATTCCTATTGCTACGTTTTAAAAATAATGTTGATAGACTTTAATTTAATTTTTTTTTTTTTAGTACAGATATTCGTTCGATGTGGGTATTTAATTTCTGAGACTCCCGAATAATCCCGCCGATAAAAATTCAATTAAAGCTATTTAAAAAAAGTCGAATTCGTCCACGAAATTCCTTCAAAGAATCCAATCAAAAGCGGATACTTCCATGCAATCTGTTTTATTCCATCGGTTCTTATTCCAATGTAAAAAAGTGGAAATTGGAAATACATTTGGATTAAAAGGAAATCGCGATCCATCAGTTTCAATTAAAACCGCCATTCGTGGTGCGAGTGGAAACTACATGTTATACATATGAAATATCGGGTAAAATTGAAACGTAAGCCGACCGTTGCTGTATTCTTTTCATATAAAGCAGGAGTTGTTGGTTTCACCTGCTGTTTTAAAACTAAATACTATAAAAAAAAATTACAATATTCTTTTGGCATAAATAAAGGTACAAATTTTACATACGAATACAACTGGTTTACAATTAGATACATTTGAAATTTTAGAAATTAGAAAAAGTGTTAATAGTCAATTAAATATTATTAATAAAACTAACTAACCATCACGCCGTTTCTCCGCAGGGGTAGGCAGAGAGGACGGACCGCCAAACAACTCTTGGCATACACTTCTTGCTTCATTCACATTCATACATCGTCTCATACATTCTTTTCTATTATTCCGATTTCTGACACGTTCATTAATAATAATAATAAAAATTTAAATAGTTATCTCTTAAATTTATTTTCACACTATTACCTATATTTAGAATATTATTATTTTTTTTTTTTGCCTTGTTGTTTTCTTGGTTTCATATTTATATTGATAATAATAATAATTTCGTTTTTGCATTTCTAATATACATTTATTATTGTAATATTTTTTTTGTTATTTTACATTTTTAATTAATTACTTACCCACTCTCAACAGTTATTGTAAAATTTTGTTTTTGTTTGTAATTTGTCTATTCTTACGTTATTATTTTTCTATATTAATTATTTGTCATTATTTTGTCATATACTGTGTATCCTGGTGAGAGAAGCTTCGAAACATGTTGATATTTATATTTTAAACAGTGGTGTAAACAAAGAATTTCTTAATAATTTTGATAAAATAGTATTTTTATAAAATATTACGAATATCGTAATTGACACCCAAAATAGACACCAAACTACGTATAATATTTTTCTCCTCTCTAGTCTTCATTTTTAAATAATCATTTACAAATTACAAATTAGCTGTATTTATTTTCTCAGCTTATATTTCAAAACCTTATATATAATTTCAGTTTTCTACGACATCTTGCATCAGTCAATTATTTTTTTTCATTTCATCTGAAATGATGCTGGAATGAATTTTCCAAATTAATTGCGTGATTTTAAGATTAACACGCATCGATATATCTCTACTAGATTTGGCATGCCATACAAATAAGCACGACAATTTTGGCCCACTTGTGAGTAATTTCATAACACAACTTCCTATTGAATTCTGTTACCTCGCTTTGAAAGATTAATTTCAAAATAACATAGTGCGCAAAGTTAACCGCAAATCGCATGATGTAATTTTGTCATATCATAGGAAGCCAGAAAGATACGCATCACCACGCGTCACAAGTTTAAAGTTGAAACTTAAGATTGGGAACCTCGTATAAAACTCCGCCGCCCGCTGTATACACAGTCACTATTGAGCATAATCTTTGTGATAAAACTACTGTTGTAACTTAAATGCTTTCACATGTCACGAACCCACACACCCCCATACAATAACGGCTTGTAGAAATTGAACACTTTATCATTTGTTTTTTTTTTAACCCTCGCTCGAAACGATCTGTTACGTATATATATTTTTTCAAGTACATATTCATATAGCTAATTAAATTATCAATTATAAAGTCTACGACAGTCTCTATCTAAAATATTTCTAACTGTCTCAACTTTGTGTTTTCAAAAATCATCTCGATAAAATTAACCAATCTGGTGATGCAAACAACGAACAAAAGATAATAAGCAACTTTCCTGTTGATAAATGTTTTAGGGAGCCGATTGATTTTGATTCAGGAGTCATTTTTAAGATCTACATGCCCTATCTAAATATTGTTGGTCGATGTTAACACCCATAAAAAACTTACTTTTTGGTGAGAAAGAAGAGATGAAGGAAACTATGTGAGCAATTTTATTCATCAAGTTAATAAACAGTAACTACATTCTAAATTAACTGCTTTTCTATTCCATTAACAAACCTAAAAACAAAAATTAAAATGTATTTTTAATTCATGTGTTGAATTTTTAATTGATTGATGACTGCTGGTTGTTTTTCCATTGTGTTTTTTTTAAATGGAAATAGCTCTGTTCTGAAACAACCTGAAAGCTTTTGTAATGCATCTCTCCTACATATCGGGTATTTTAAAGGCCCCGATTCACACCCAATCCACAGTAAATAAATAATGAATAAATTTCTTTATTCCGGGGTGTGGAGA
This sequence comes from Halesus radiatus, assembly GCA_022606495.2. NCBI lineage: Eukaryota > Metazoa > Arthropoda > Insecta > Trichoptera > Limnephilidae > Halesus > Halesus radiatus. Next base: position 35,403 of record JAHDVE020000316.1, on the reverse strand, counting down.
GGTTATTGCAATCCCGAACTTTCCATAGAATGTGTAAATATATAACTAACTAACCATCAAGCCGTTTCCCCGCAAGGATAGACAGAGAGGACAGACCGCCAAACAACTCGATCTTTGCATACACTTCTTGCTTCATTCACATTCATACAACGTCTCATACATTCTCTTCTATTATTCCAACTTCTGACATGGCCCGACTCAAGTATTTGATTCACTTGATCGTGTCATATCTTCCTCAGGCATCCCCGGCTTCTTCTTCTATTCACATTAGCTTCATATATTCTCCTTACACTCCTTTCTTCGTTCATTTGCTCTACATGCCCAAATCCTTTAAGCGTCCCTTTCTTAAGCTTACTCATTACGCTTGCATTCTTTACGAATCTCAACATTTTTCACATGATCATACACTGTTTTACCACACAGAGATCTCATTTATACAGCATTCAGTCTACATTTCATCCCTCCTCTGCCAGTTCCATGCCTCACTGCTGTACATCAAAATACATAATATCTACAAGTAATTTTGTAAATAAGAAAACTAAATAATAAAGAAGAGTTGATTTTGAGGTGATTTTTCACAAAAACGGCGCTATAAAAATCATCCGATTATTATTATTATTATTAAGAGGTAAAAAAAAAATTTAAATTGCATTAAACATATATATTGGAAAACGTCATCGATGTTCCCCTTCTGTTTCGTCATAGATCCATTGGATTAAAAATTATTGGGGCCAATATGTTATTCCAATTTGCTTCTATACTCGAACCTGAGGTTTAACGGGATTCCGTGACGAGGACATTGAGTTGATAGTCCTATCCCTCATTCATACCGCCCTGGTTCTTATTAAGGACGCAAACCCGGGAACTCGACCTTCTACAAACATAGAGGAAGCACTGCGGTACCTTGGAAGTCCGAACATCATACGGTAAGCATTGTTATATTGCACCCAAAGCCTTTCCATGGTTCTCTTTTTGAATTAGGCCCAGAATTCGCATGTACGAGTATACAAGGTGGTACAGAAAGCTAAGGAGAGAATCATTTTCTTCTGTGTGCTGCAGAGTCGAAACTTGTTTGATATTATATGCTCAGTGCTCACCCCTGCCCGCCAATGTCCTTATCATCCGAAGCTTACTAGTATGTGTTTTTTTTCGTAAAATGATTTCTCTTCGCGATCAGCGATATTAACCCTAAAAGAATAATCGTATTTGATTACACGTAAAGACTAATCATTTGTCAATTTAACTAACACTACCACCTATCAACCCTCACCAGATGCATTTTTTTGTTTTCAAATGTGTATATTATTTCATAAAACAACTTTATAAAAATTTTAAAAATAAAAACGTGATTGTGACCTATGGTATTTATTGAAAGAAAGATATTAACGTTAAGACTCTAACGTTACCCCCGTATTGCATTTACTTCAAGCAATCTCTCTTCAGCGGTTGAGTTACCAGCGATCAGCGTCTTCATTAGAGAGATATAGCATAAAATTAGTGCAGTGTTTGTCGAAACGACTAAGATTAGTATTCTATGGTTAATCGATGACATCGCTGAGAGAACACACTTTAAGAATTCTTGAAGAGACTATGAAAATAGATAACACTAATATATTATTATTGCATTGGGCATCTTCTCGATGAGTATTTTCATTCAATACCCAATCTATTACCCAGTTCAAAAAAGTCAATCAAAAGAAAGGGCGAACTGTCATTAGGCTACATTAGTTGAGGGGGGTTGGTTCAGGTACCGGAGCGCGAGGCGCCGTAGCGTTAAGCAGTGCAATTTGGTAATTGAGAGCACTTCAGGGCTGCGGGGTGGGGGTTGGGGGTGGGGGGGTGCAGCAGTAGGATGAAGCTGCCACCCTATCGATCTTACAAAGCCTTCACACTGGCTGACGAACGAAGTGGATACAATAAAAATGGAGTTGGCCGATTTTGTCGAAGATCGCTTGATAACATCACTAAATAAAAAAAAAATTCCGAGTTACAAACATATATCTGAAGATGCGGCTAAAAGGGGAACTATATAGTTTTTTACGGGTAGACAATGTCTACAGTATCGGCATCCCAAACTGCTCATATAAGTATGAACATTTGCATTTATGATTACCTTCCCTTGCAGTGCAAAAAAATCCCTTTAACTCAGGTGCTGTACACTCAGTGTACAAGGTACTCATTTAAATTGTAATTTTTACGATCAATAAAAAAAATATATACATTTACTGCTTATTGAAATTATGTTATTAATAGTACGTAATTATGTACATAATTAAAATGTTGTGTAATATAAGTGCTGGAAAACATCGGCCATGCATAAATTGCATGATATATCGATTACACCCTGTACACCGCTAGCTAGTGCACCCCACTGTAGAATTTGGTAGCCACTTCTAACTTAACAAACGGATTAACCTTTGGAGCACAGACGTCAGGTCGGAATGCTGTCCCTATTCTACCGGTATTTCCTGATCCCTTCGACACCGGTAAACAATGTAGAAACATTCCAAATGCGCACCCAACATTTTAACACTCAAGAAAGATCTTTCTTCCATGGTGAAAGGCCACCATTCAGCATCGATACCTTCGTTGATAGCTTCGGTTATTAAGAGGCAGGTATTTTCCAACCTTCCCTTTTATCCTTTCCTATCCTTTCTTTCCAATTATTGAGCCACACAAAATTCCCCCATTAAAATGTGATTGCCATAGTTACACTCGGCCTGGGATCTCTTCTACGGTATCAAATATAACAGAATTTTATAAAGTTAATTATTCAAAGAATCTCTTCTTGTCACTTCTACTCGAGTGAGGGTGTTTTGAAACCTCAATTAAGGTGGCTGGACTGTGTGGACTGTAAACAGCGCATCCTTGGTGTGATGAACTGGAGAGACATCTGAAAACCGGAAAGAGAAAATGTATTTTCTAAAAATGGCCCAGACTCTCCAAAGGCTGTAACTTCGACGGTGTTAATTTATTTTTTAATTTCTTTTTATTTCTTCACTATGGCTACCATGGTACTCACAGTATACAAATTACCCAACCTTGTTGAGTTTGCCGACGTAAGCTTCGCCCGACTCGAAAAATTAAAATTTCAAAAATGCAAAAGACCGATTTCAGGAACGTGTGTAAATGGGCAAATACCCAATTTGAGAGGTGTTTTATTTGAATTTGAGATAAAATTATGTAATATTTTTCATAAATTATAAAAAGTGGTAGAACCTGCAGACACTACTGTAATATCACCGAATGAAATAATTAATTAATAATACTGATATTCTACAACGTTAATACTGAATATTAAATAACAGTTTTTTTTTTTTTTTATCTGTTTATAATGACGTTATGTTTGATAAAACCAGCCCACACGTCGGGGTTACTTTCTTCAGTGCTATAAATTCGCTGGAGTACACGCGGGTAGGGACCTCCCTTAAAGCCTTTGTATTGAATCAGCCACTCCGCTCTCTATCCAAAGCCACTGCAGGGAGTGGGGTCACATTACCACTCAGTCAGCCCTGTACACCCATGTACTCCGTCAAATAATCCTGCTGAACATTATCCAAAATGACACGTTTCAAAAATGCACTAAACTATTTTTTTTGGTTTTGTCAAACCACTACTAGTTACAAACCCTTTGCGATATTCCAAAGAACTCATATAGATGGTCCGAACCCTAAGCAAGCCTTGCAACTACTCAGTATGGATAGATAGATACTCTCTGGGGGAGTTCGTTGGAATGTTGTCAGGGGACTACCACCTCAGAAGACACGTGCAAATAGGAAAGCTCCAAAAGGTGTAGGAAATTTGAACTCGCCTTTACTCAGATACCTCGGCACTCAATGATAAAAGAGTGGTAGAATCTTAAAGTGTCTCCATTGTGGAAGACAACCATTCAAAATCGAAACGTCGCTTATAGTGGCTTTAACCATATGGGCTTTATACCCTGTAAAATTTATATATGAAGCACCCAATGTGATATCTTAAAAATTACGATAAAAATGCCCACATACTTATAAAAACGCTCACTAAACTTAATCGGCTCCACCATCCATGCAATAGGGTCGGTTTTATGGTCATCTGTTCTGATTAACAAAGGCGGATCCAAAGTCTCAATAAATCAAACTTTTTCTCAATTAAATAATAGCACGAACACTGGCGACGTTGGTCCAAAATCGACGAAATTCCAATTAATTATCGGGAAAACAAAATGCTAGCTAAAATATCTTTAACTCGGTATGATGAGCGATTGCGAAATTAATGTTGTTTTTTTTTCCGACCTTCAAATTTCGGCACCTCTTCTCGTGCCTTTCTCCCAAACACCTTACCGCCATCTCTTGTGCATTTCAGGAACACCGAACCATAATTACCGAGTGTTCAATGCACAAGGTCACTTACGTACAATAACCTTTGACATTGTATATTAGTAATAAAATAATTTTAAGTAATTATGAAATCTGAAGGAAATAAATGTCTTGATGCTTGAAATATAATTCCAAAATATAAAGGAAATAAAATATTCTAGTGGTTAACCACAGTGTTTGATATATTAATAGTCAGTTACTTCCTAATCTTCTTATTCCTCTTCCAGTTGCCAGTAGCTGAGTTGGCAACGCGTCTAGTTGCCACCCAGGAGTCGTGAGATCAATTAGTCCTCTATCACGAGCTACATTTCAAATGTTGTCAAGTTAGATTAGGGCAGTGATTCCCAAACTTTATCGATTCATGGCGCCTTTTCTAAATCCACATTTTCAAAAGACTTCCTGTGTCAATTTTTAAAAGTGCACCCTTCGAAATAGCCTCAGCCAATTTTTTTTGCTGGGATCTTTAGATGAAATAAATAAAACATGTTTTAGATTATAAAAAACTTTAATATCTCCAACAGTTAAGTGTTCAACCAAATGAAAATGAACTGATTGAACGCTGATCCAACGTTGATTGAATAGTTGGAAGCAGTTGAGACTCTTCAAAAGGGATAAAATAACTGGGAAACCATTCTGGTTCTTTTTAAGGAAAATTCCTTTCCCTTTTCCTTAGACTTAAATACATTTTGCTTAACTGGTATTCCGATTACATGTCAATCAAAATACATTTTTACAGGAGTTTTTGGTTTAATTATCACACTATTATTAAAAATTAAGATCTATAATACATACTTTACACTTGTAGTTTATTTTACTTTTATTTGTCATTTCGGGCTTTCGGCATATGTACTTTACAAAGATCGCAATTTCGTTAATTTGGTTCATTTAGTAGTATTATTATGCGACAAAAAACTCAATAAAAATTTTTAAAGTCAATACTTACATTAACCGTTAGAGTTCGGCCCAGCGCCATCGCGCTATAAGCTTTAGTTATGTGCTTTTTGTCGTCCTCGGGAGAGCACGTGTTCAATTTGAGTGTGGTATATTGCATTTGGCGAGTGTCTTGACAACTGTTTTTATTGTTTATCCTGTTAAAATAAATACAAAAGTGAATCGATATTTTTCACCATGTCGTAAGTTAGTTCTATTGCGGGTTATCGTAATTTATCAAATGACAGCGGCACTACGGACGACGAGACCTTTGTTCCCAAAAATGAATATGTGCAGCAAAGTAAATGAGATAAGGCGATCCAATCTCATATGCGCTCGTTGTAAAAAGGGACTACACGGGCCACGGGAAAACTCAATTGTGAAGTGAAATAATCTCACATTTTGTATTTTTTTAATATTTTTTGTAGTTGTAAATGTGAAGTTTTTTTTATATATTAAAACTACAATATTCGTAAAATTTCATTCTTTACTTGTACAATTAAAAAAAAAACATTAAATTTGATTGATATTTGTCCAAGTTGTTGCATTTTTATTATATACCATACTGTTTTATTTAAAAACACAGAATATATGTAGCAATTTATATACATACTTTCAAAATAAGCATAGCACTAAAACGGTCAAGTAACACGTAACAAGAATTCGAAAATTCTAAAATACGCAATTCTAATTTTCAGTACACGCATGGTTATATTTTATTTTTATTTTTATATCAACTCCACACGGAAAGCTCTGCGGAAAATAATTTTCCTTGGGGCCTTTGTCATCTTTGAGGATGCTGGGTGGAGTGTCTTTTTGAGAAATGGAAGAAGAATAACATAATGAATCTATGCCGCCGTTCTTACAATAGTTGGTGGTGTAATGTTCTGCGTAGTTGCCTTCCAAGCAATTGATTAGGGTTCAGTTCTCGGCCCTGGCAATATATATTTTTTAATATATTAATTTTTTCAATTTATTATTTTTTTTAATTATATTGAAAATAAAAATAAACTCGCAAATTAATTATATGAATTAATAAAAAAATATTTATGTATACCTACTCACAAATCCTACAACACCCCGCGATTTTTTCCCATAGTTTATAATAATTCCGATGGCAAAGTTCCCGTATTCCACTTGTTATAACGACTACTTTAACTTCCAGAAGCATTTCCATGGAATTACGAAAACGCACGTAATAAAGTCGAACCAAATGCAATTGTCTACAATCAAGTTCGTGAGGAAAATTCTATTCAGTTCTCATTAAAAATGAGGGCCATTCAAGAAAAAAGCATCTTCAACACTTTTGTTTTTGGAAAAATAAGAAGCAATTATGGTTTTTTGTTTTTTTTTCATTTGTAAAATAACCGTTGGTTATAGAGGATGTGTTATATAAAGTTAATTTCATCAAATCCAAGGGTGCTTTCATAATTTGCACGGCAACGGCGCGGTAACGGTACAGCGACGGCAATGGTACGGCACGGCATAGCGACATAACAGCCAATCAATTTGTATGGGTTTCGAAGAAGACGCTTTTAATTTACCGTCCGTGGTCACGGCATGCCATGAACGGCAACGACTTACTGTGGTATAACCGTTAGACAACTAGCTCCCCGTAAAGCCGTCACGGCAATTTGGAGACTGTAGTGTATAGTTACGAAGATAATTTGATGTGTGAGTGAATCCCGCGCTCCGAGACATTGTCCGTCCGCGCCCGCATTGCCCGCATTACGCACTGACGGTGTGTGTGTTTTGCTTATTTTATGAGACGCAAACACCGAATAAATGCCGTTCACGACCACCGCGTAAATTATAAAAACGATCGACGGCACGGTTTGCCGTAGACGTCCACGGAAAGTCGTGCGGTTGCTGTGCAGTCTCCGTGCCATGCAAAATTATAGAAGCACCCGAACGGTTATGAAGGCGGGACCAAATTTTAGACTGGTTATATAAATTAATATTTTGGAAATGAAGTCATTACAAAAAGAAATATCGTTCAAAATAGTAAATCAAAAAAGAGAACACTGGACGACCAGAAAAAGCCGCTTGCACAGCAAAGGGGTTAACAAATGTAAAAACAAAGGTAAAGGAATGTTGTTTCATATTTATGATGATTTAGATCTGTAATTTTTTTTCGCATTTGCGCATTTATTTTATACATCAATTTAAAATTATGTTACTTACAAAAGATATAATAAATAAACCGCAAAAATAGTTATTTTACAATATCGACATAATTTTTTTATTTTTTTTAGGTAGTTATGTAATTTAACTTTCATTGATAACTATTTTCTCCACATTTATACATTCAAATCTTAACCTGAACTGTTAGAATTTTTTCAAAGTAGCTTGTAATTGTCTTATAAAATCGTTAAGGAGTTTTTCTTATTGAAATAAAATTGCTTTAATTGATATAAAATGCGGGAGATGGGCCCTCTTAGAACCGATTCAAATAATGTATTATCTTAGATATCGGTGCCTAATAACTGAGTATCGTGATAATACGTGATAACCTGTTTACATTATTTGTACTAGACTAAAAAAGTAATTCCGGTAATTTATCCAGCTTGTGACAGCTTAGATGATTTGTTGCTTTTGATTATTTCTAAGAAACTGTTATTTGCTAATGAGCACCATGCGTTAGAGATCCAACTGTGAGATTGTTATTTATTTGTGTGACTATTTAATTATTTTATTTTTGTTCCTAGCCTTTTATGGGATCACAGCACTGTGCGGCACTTGTAATTGACTATAAGAAGCTTAGAGCTTTTTCACTCTTGATATGAACAAGACAAGTATTGCATTATCACTAGAAAAATACTAAAAAGAGAAATTATTTTAAGGGTTCCTAAAAGCAATCTTAATTGCCGCTATTTATACAAAAATAGGTATCGTTGCTTAAGTATCAGAACTCAATTAATTATATTCCTTATAAAGTGAAAACGAATAACATTAACGGCGGTTCTTCCAACTTTTCTAATGATCAATCTGAGGCACCGATCAGCCATGTGTTTTTTTGAGCATTCGCTCTGTTTGCCTGTTTTATTCTAAATTGTCTATGGTGGTGCCCGCCCACTATAAAACAGTTCCCGCCCACTTTCATTTACGATAAAATAGTACCCGCCCACTTTTAAGACAATTAAGTGACATCAAAGTAAAAACTTTCAATGTGGAATTAATATAGACGAGTTAGTATTGTATTTATTATTAATACATATCATTTTTAAAAACTATTACATAAACCAACATTTTACACTTCACAAACGAGTGTTAAGAATATGTTAAAAATAAAGTATTAGCTTGACTTTTGGTAATGCCGCCAAAGCACTTTATTATTCATTTCGTACATTTGACATTCGAATTTCTCGTCCGTGAAAAAACAATACAAATGTATAATAAGTATATAAATAATAAGTAAAATAAGTTAGGTTCTCTTCGATTTTATTTAAAATATACAAAAAACATGTTGTGACATTCAACGGAAATAATTATTTGTCATTCAATATTTGAATCGCGTAAAATAGATCGTAAACTAATAATGACATTTCAGTGACGTTTGTTCACCCTATTGACACTTTTTATTACTAGTCCTCTATTGAGGGGAACTTAATCCACAAAAATCGATATTCTAAATTGATCGTAAATTCAATTAAAAATTTCGTTGGGAATAGCGCATTTGTGCATTTGAACAGTGTTGAGACAAAATTTCCACTCAACAGTTTCTCAGTAGGGTTGGGAAGAACGACCGTTAAGGTGAATGATGGATATTTAATTTCAATTAATAATGGAAGACTTTGGACTCCATTCCACCTATAATTTTAATATGGTACCCACCAAAACATTTTTTTAATTAACAACGTGTATTTTTATTACCTGTAAACATTTCCGATTAAAAAATGCCAATACATTGGCATTTGATTTGAAAATATAAAAGAAAACTGTTAAAGACTAATACTTTTCGTTTAGAGAATCTTAAATCATCATATCATAAATCATGATGTGTAATGATAGCCTGCCCAAAAAGAGAAAATAAATGTAAAAAAGATGTAATATAAGAATAATATAAGAATAGAAAGTAATATTTGTACAGCGCCCTTGAAGTGATTTTTCACGAAAACGGCGTTATAAAAATCATCCTATTATTATTATTATTATTATTATATCAATGATCAATTATTTCTATACGGCAAGACCAACCTAGTCAATTCTTTCTCTGGGGGCGTTTCATTCGTCCGTTTGACTTGCCTTCCAATCATTTGAGCTTTTCAATTCTTTTAGTATTTATTTTTCTCCACTTTGCAAAGTAGAACTCATTAACGACAAGAACGGAAATTGAATTGTCCTTTTGCAGTTTGGATTTTCTCGGTTTACCGTCTCAACGTTTGCAAATGAAGAGTGTTCCAATCAGACGAAGATTGCAACGATCGTTTGAATGGTTCATATTTTAAGTGAGTCGACTCTATGCACCGATTTGACCAAATTCACAGACTCACAAACTGACTCGTCTAATTTGAAGGGTGTTTTATTTGAATTTTAACTACATAATGAAGTGTTATGTTTATTAAACTGAGAAATTTTTATTTATATTGTTCAATTTGTGCAAATATTTATAATATCACGGATTTTTTTTGTCTAATTCGCTATAATTATACAGTATATGCAATGCCAAAAACCCTGTAAATGAAGACATAAAAAATAGATATATTTTTTGATCGACCGTATTTAAGAAGTACGTTGCTCTCCCTTCGTAACTCTTGTAGAGTTTACAAATAAGTTTGTACGGCTTGCTCGACTGAACAGAAGGTGTGATGACGTCCTCGAGAGTGAGATTCTGGTAAAAAGAAATGTATTTGTGCCGGAGAATCTCACTGTTAGATATGTTATTATTATTCGTAGGTACGCAAAAAAGAATCTTTAAAAATTCTTGTGAACTCTTTCAATGCACAAAATGTAAGTTAGTCTGTGTAGGGGCCAAAGGATAGAATTCGACTTTGATAAACTTGTATATAACCTGTACTACCTACGAAAATAGTCTTTATGCACCATACCATTGGATTTTTTTCTACGTCGATCTATCTGGATCCCGTGATTCTACAGCGAAAAATCAAAACTATACAGCATTGAACAAACACGTCGTTTTGTCAATATTACGGTTTTTAATTTATGTACGAGTATAAGCCTTTTTTTTACATGTGGCGATTATGACAATATTCAATTTTAAAAGGAACGACAAAATTCCCTTACGCGAAAACATTAGAGGGTTTGCATTTAAGTGTTCGCAGTGGTTACATTTTACTTGTTCGATTTCTAATAACACTTGAACATCTTACAATTTTATACAATAGTTTAAGTGTATTTACTACTATTCTGCAGTACTCACTTTGTTATGTAACGAAAGGTTGACCCTGAGATGAGTTCTAGCTACTCGTCTTGGCAAATAAGCCTGGCAGGCAACCACATCATTTCTCTCCATAAATTAACCAATCAGGCGATTCGAGCGCCCAATTAAACCAATCAGATCAAAAATTAACAAAACAGGAGCAAGCGACGCGAGCGCCCACGGCGGTTTGGGACCGCTCCTTGCTGCGCTTGACACTTTCCGTCTGGAACCCGAAGAGATAACTGCGCCTCTTACTAAATATAAAAACCCATTAAACTCAGTGTGAAGATGTCCGACCTTGGCGTCATCGCCAGCCACCCCCGCCATTCGACAAGAACACCATGTAAGCTGATTTCCCATCTGCCATTTCTATAACCACTAGCAAAAAAGTATTGATTTTTTTCTAAATTCAGAAAAGTGTTCTAACTGGCGTAAAGTTTTTTTTTTTTAATGTTACAGCAGTATTGCTTTCCTGCGATGTATTTGGTACGACCTACAAACAAGCTGCCATTTAGCAGTTTGGCAGAACTACTTTTTTGTTTGTTTTTGTTAACACTTCTGCAATACTATGTCTTATAATAAAATAACCCCAAAAAAGGAAAGCTTGTAATTGATTTCATATTCTTTAATTTAATTGTTTTTTTATCAATTTATAGCAATATCAATTACAAGGATAACAATTTAACTTAACAATCCCGCGCACGTCTTCCTCCCGTATTGAGCTGGAGGGCCGCTCCTCGCAGATCTCAGATTTGCATAACCCAATCAAGTTACTGTGGGGAACACACAGGTGTCTCTAGTTAAGGAAGATTATTCATAGCAGAATTATCGAGTGTTTGTTTCATACTCCGATACTGTTTACCCTATAGCTAATGAAATACAAGGTTGGCAAAGGTTAAATTAAAAAAATATATATTTAATCATTGAAGAATATAATATTAACACATCCCAAATAAAACACGAATCCGAAAAAACAACAGAAAATAAAAAGATTTCAGTCGCATCTGGGACTCGAACCCAGAACCTTTGCCTATCCGGGGCAACCGCTTAACCAACTTAGCTAATGAGACCAGTTCAATTTACGCCATCTACGCCGATATCATAATTCATGTTCAAGACTTGTTAATTTTATCCTCCATTTTAAATTCCGTATTATTGGCTGCTATCCTTGTGATGATTGCAAAGTTCTTCCCGAACACAATTGCAATCGGAATAGAGTCTCGGATATACCTACCCGATTTTTATTTATATGAGACATCTATTGACTTATTTTACAAGTCTGGAAAGAAATATTCAATTTTTTAATAACTTATTGAAGTTTGTAAAGCACGTTGTATTTTATTTTCTGTTGTTTTTTTCGGTTTCGTGGTTCATTTGCGATGTGTTTATATTAGCTTCTTCAATGATTAAATATTACAATGAGGTTTACAAACTTCAATAAGTTATAAAAAAATTGAATAAAAAAATTATATTTATATCATAAATTAATATTTTTACAAAAAAAAATTAGCTAAGTATAGATATTTCAAATTTATTTCTTATTTTGAAACAAAATTCATCTTAGCAAACAAGACGTTAATCACAGGAAACAACAAAACCAGAAAGATCCATCTGTTCAAATAAAAGCTGACACGAATTTGATATAATTTTTTTTAAAAATACCATAGATTCAGTAAATAAAAACAATGTAATCCGTCTTCCAGAGGGTAATAAGCCAACCCGAAAGTAGTTTTTAAAAACATGATAGTAAACAGTGCACTCTGAAATAAAACAAATTTCAAGTCATAAATAAAAACAGTATTAGAAAGCAGGGGAACTCACTCCCGACATCGATGCTATATATACCATAGATTTAGTTTTAATTATACCAGTCTGACGATGCCCGTGATAGGGTGAAACCGGTCCGGTCAAAAATAAATAAGTAGAAAAAAGTTACAAAGGGTTTTGAAAAAATAAATAAATCACTTAATTCTAATTTCTTGTAAGGAAGGTATGTTGGAAAAATATTAATTAAAAATAAGCGGGACTATGACATGCCCATTTGGGCTATGTTTTGAGGCTGAAGGGAATAGCGAGTGGTGGGAGATAGGGCAAAGGAAGTTTGACTGATATGAGTATAATTCCATAATGTATTCCTAGTTAAACAGCCTTCGATAGTAAAAGTATCGGGTTTCTAATTACTGAGAAATCTCGATTAGCACATCCCAATATGTTCTGTTATTTTATGTTTAACTCACTGAAATTCCCCTAAGTTTTGCGAGGTTATGAATGATTTGGAGTATTTTTTTAGTTTGTTATGTATTTCCCCTACACCTATCCCTACCTAGTAATTTTTTTGATATTTTGAACATTAAGTACGCACAATTTTCAAAAGGTACCAAAATTCTACTTTAAGGAATGGAAAAGGAGGATGACGGTAATTTTCGGAATCTCATATAGACGATTACCTTTCTCTTGTTTTGAAGATCACGTGTGCAAATTTCCATTAAAACTGTAGATTTGTATCGGGTAACACACACACACAGACACTCTTCTTAAATAATTTATAAAAATAACTTTGTTTACACCACTGTTTTTATTTTAATTTTTATACTAATGGGGAAAGCTTTGTTTCGGAAACATTTAGATATTTGTATGCTAAAAACAGTGGTGTAAAAAAAGTTCTATATTAATAATGATGCCACAAAATAATTACACATCTTTCGAAGAAAATCTTCTTGATTTATTTATTTTTTTTATTGACGGACCATCACACATAATACACCGAACGAAATGAAATAAACAAGAGCTACAGAAAAATAACAGTACATACATATTACCAGAATGAAACAAGGACAAAAATATACACTTTGAAGAGAACATTCACGGAAAAACCTGAACAAGGTTTTGGTAGATACAATGATTTTGAACATTCTAAATGATAATTTCGAGTTTTAATTTCGTAAGGCCTGACAAAAATCATTAAAACTGGAACCAAAGGGCCAAAATTTTAAGGCCCTGGCTTGGGTTAATAATTTTCGGCAATCTGGATAATGGAGAATGGCACCCATAATTAGTAGAGTGTTGATTGAGAAAAAGCAAAACATTGTTTCTGAGTATGCGCCAAAAAATGTTGAACTGGATGTGTTTGCAATGAAGAAGGTGAGTCAATAACACAAATAATTGTTTTGAACATGAAAGTCTATATAAATAGAAGACCAATGTGATTGTTCACATATATGATGATTCACTGCGCCAACTTGTACACAAAAACCTACTATCGTTATTTAGGTTTAAAAACCAGGACATATAAAATAAACTAAAGAAAAATAGGTTGTGTTGAAAACTACCCTGATGATGGAAACTGTGAAGATGTCCGGTTGACACAAAAATAAATAGAATAAAGCTTAACACATCTTAGCAACAAAAACAAAAACTTTGTGTAATATGAAAAAATATTAATTTACGTTTAATTAAACGTTTCAAATCTTTTTCCCATCCCTTGTTATTCGAATTCTATTATGTATTTCCCGCACTATTCGCAAGTATCCCGGTAGGTACGAGAAGTGGGGGGACGTGAGATGATGACACACTGAATAATGAGGTACACCGTCATATTATAATGTGTAGACTCATCTGCTACTCACTACAGGGAGACAATCGGAGCAAACCGGAGCGCTGTTCCGATTCATCAAATATTTTGGGATACTGAGCCGGTGGGTACTTGGAAACTAAAGAAACTTTGTAGGTTCGAAAAATCTGAAAAAATTTCTTACAAAAACTGATCTACGGCACTGTCTAAAGGAAAAATTGATTTAGAAAAATATTACATCATGAGGAGTGACAAATACTAGATTACCCAACTGATAATCGAGGAGAAAATTGATGAGAGACGACTCTGGAGAACGACGAGGCACTTCGTGGCTTCGAAACATACGTACATTACTTGTATAAGTGCAATTTTACTCGACCATTGTACGAAGCTATCACTTTGTGGTAATCCATTATAGTTAAATGAAACAACAGAACATTTTCTATTTGTTGTTTTTTTTTATTATTATTATTTACGCCGACCGGTTTCGGAACAACCGTATCATCATCAAGGCAAAATATATACTAAACAATATTACAAAATTTTGGCAGAACACACGTAATAGGTGTCACAGTGGGAGCGGGGGCGGGACTAGGGATTAGTAAAGAGTGGGGGAGGAGATATATATTGAGGGAGGGGTGAAAGGAAACATTTAAAAATGGGGCTGTTAAATAGGTTTTTTAAAAAAAATTTCAAAAACCCTAAAACCTTTCATGATTTTCTAATTAGTATATAATTTGCCCTGATGATGGAACGTTTGTTCTGAAACCGGTCAGCGTAAATAAAAGAACAAACAAAAAATAATATAAATAAAAAAATTAGTTAAAACAAAGTTTTATTTTTTAATTTAACAATTTTACTCATTCGGTAAAGATTCCCTTGAAGATAGCCAGCCTTCGATAGGGAAAGGCATGAGAAGATGGAAAAGAAATTGATATTGAGTAATAATATTTGTACTATGTTTTATTACAGAGGGGAATATACAAGACACTACAGATTAAAGAACCGGCCGTTGGAGTCCTGCTTTTTGAACCCATTGAGCTAGCGCCGTTACAAAACTGTGCGTGCACTTACTTCACCGATGTTTTTGGTGTTATATCGTACCGGGAGGACGATTGGGGTTCTTTTTAAGGATAGTAAATTATTCTATATGAACTTACGTATTGGAATTTTCGATAAAACTTTCAAAAATTTTTTCAGACATTTTGTTATGTATTTGAAAGATTTAAAAAAATTACAGTTTAATGATTTTTGTCTTTTGAAACCTTATATTTTATAGAAAATGGTCCATATTACAAAATCTTGGCACAGAGTGTGCAATCAGGATATGATAGGAAAAAAATTACCGGATAAACACCTATTCACATCTACCAGCACCGCGCAGAGCAGAACAGTACAGTACAGGCACAGCACAGACGCGAGTATTCACATTACACCGTGCAGCACAGCACAGACACAGCAGACGCGAGTACGGCTGTCAACTGAACTAAAAGCGTTAGCGTCCGCCACAACATGTTAGAAGATTTTATAATCCTATTCCCATATTTAGAATTACATATTTTATAACCTAAATTCCCTGTGACCAATTCAAATAATTGATCGTTGTCCATATTCTTGGTTTGAGTAATATCTGCATCTAATGACGCCAACGACGCTAACCGCGCAGGCGCTGACGTCGCTAGCGGCCACCAGCACGTCAGAATATTCTAGCCGACAATCTCGGCCGGTGCCGATCCATTCATGCCCAGAAAAATTACGGATACGTTCACTGTAATATGAATGTGTTCAGAGATAATGTACGTTACTAATATTGTGATAATGTACGTAACTGTGCTGTACTATTCTGCACTGTGCGGTGTTGGTAGACGTAAATAGACTTTTAATCAACACACGTAATCGGCACACTTTTTAAAAGTCATTAAAAGTATGAACAAAACAAATACAAAAAAACTAGCCCGAAATCCTTTAAGCTTCTAGCTTTTTTTGGTTTTTTTTTGTTCCAACTTTAATAACAAAGGTGTGCCGATAGATAGGTGTGTCCGACTGCCTTAATACGGGCATGTGCTTAGTTTGGCAGTCGAAAATCATGTTAAATATTAATAAAAAAAAAATAATTTAAAAAAAGGATTTTTTTGTTTTTAAAGTATCTGTTGTTTTTCCCAGTCTCCGTTTTTTCTACTACCACCTGATTACACATTCCATGCCCAGAGTTAGTCATATTGACCGTACTGTGTCATAGGTATCAGTCAGTCGCTGCCATTTCCTATTGATGGAACTACTAGCTCATGTTAAGGACTTCTTGTACTGTTAGGGGGCAACCAAAGATGCCGTTTATCAGGTGCATGATCCCGGTGGTTCCTGGATTTTTTTTTATGGCCACAACCTTTAGTTACGCCAATCAATGGCTCAACTGTTTGATGATTAACCCTTAAAAGAATTATTTGAATTGTCTTCTCTTGGGCCTTTGCGTTTTTATCCGTATTCCGCGAAACAGAATACCCTCCGTTGTATTTAAGTTGAGGTGTAAAATAAGTACTTTACCTAAATGACTTTAAATAGAAAGAATACATATGTATTTATTAGTACACTTAAACAGATGTACAAATAAAGATGTGATGATGCATAAAGAGTAAGGTATGTCTGTACCGTTTAAAAGCGAACTAGGAGTAAGACCCCAAAAGCATGTAAGGGATTGTATTAGAATAAGAATATTGTTAACACGGTACAGAGTATAGGAATGCAAATAGGGTGTGATTAGGTATGAACCAGAATGCAGATACAATAGATACGTTAGTATTTCATATATCGAAACAAACAAAGTAATTAACGTAATCTCGGAAATTGAAGTAAACAAAGCAATAAATCAAAAGAACTGTAGATCAACTTTTAGTTTTAAACTATGAACTAATAGATTTGGTGTTTTAGTTACTGGATGTATATGTTAATTATTACAAATGAGTGTGATATCGGAACAGCACGATGGGGTTGATATTCTGTCTGAGTCTTTTAGGTGATCTTCTTCCAAAGATCTTTCTTTCGCTCCAGGATTAATCCTGGAACTCAAATAAAATTGGTCACGCCCTTTGAAGATGTCCGAGGAAATCAGTATTTCATTTAGTTATGGATATCATCAGCTTGCTCCCCTGTGCAGTTGACCTGGTTCAAAACCTGGGCATTGGAAGAGAAGTCCGATAAATCCCCAGAATCGTCAATTCACCTGTAAATATCCGAATAGTAAATACTTTTTACATTAGTAAGTAGAAGCTTCCTACAAAGCTATAGTGGTTCTACGGGTCACGTCTTGGGACCCTTTCTCCCTCGGGCCCCCATTAATGAAGGGATTGACAACCAAGTTTTCAAACAATTTGGAATCATTTTCTCGAAAAGGGTTTTTGTAAATATAGGAGCCTGTGAGACTCTACGTCCAGGGTAGTGTTAATAAATAATGACTTCCATACTTAAAGGTTTGGCCTATCATCAGGGTGATGCAGAAATTATCTTCCACCTCCACTGAACTTAGAATTTTAGAATGTTTTTTTTTAAAGAAAGACAAACTATATTAACTTACTAATAATCTAAAAATATTTTATTTCTGCCTATTACCAGAAGAATAATAAATCTCCTTTTGTACGAACGATTTATATCATGTGCACTTAAAGTTAAAACCCATGTCGACCCAATATATACGGACTTGGTAAAAGTACAATTTTTATTTTTATTTATTTAAATTGACATTTACATTGGGAACATTTGTATTTGCAAACAAAGTAATTTATCATCAATTAAAGTACATGTAAGTTGAAGTTGCATCATGTTTGCCTGGTCGATATTAATTCCTAACTAGACATATTGCCTGTTCCAAGGAATTAAATATGTTTTGGGTATCAAAATATCGAGTTGCAAGGTGTTTCATTATTTTTAATTTATTGTTGAAGCTCTTTTCGTTGGGTTCCGAAATTGTAACAGAAAAAAAAAGGTATAGAAGAAAGAAAGAAAAAAAAACACAAACGAAATTTATGTACTATTAAAAAAATATATAACGGTTAAGTAATATGTTTTAACAGGTTCTCGGACTCCGTTCTTCCGAGGTAAATAAGCCATTTGGTAATACTTTTGCCGAAGGATGAAAATTCGCAGTTTTTAACCTCGGGGGAAATTTTATTGTAGATTTTTGGTCCAAGATGTGTGTGTTTTTTGGAACATTGTGGTAGCACTCACTGGGATTGTCAAATCATTTCTGCTACGGCTTCTGGTTTGATACATGTGTTCTATTTTACTAATATATTCTATATTTTTGTGTAAATTTGTAATGACTTTTTTTATGAAACTTTGTGGCACGGAATAGGAGACGTGTATGGTGCATATGTGAATATGTGAGGGTCTTTGTATAATGTCGTTGCTTGAGTTTAGGCCAATATTGTTTTAT
The DNA here is from genome assembly GCA_022606495.2 of Halesus radiatus. Taxonomy (NCBI): domain Eukaryota; kingdom Metazoa; phylum Arthropoda; class Insecta; order Trichoptera; family Limnephilidae; genus Halesus; species Halesus radiatus. The sequence continues at coordinate 16,738 of JAHDVE020000316.1, read as the reverse complement.
GTTTGAATAGCACGGTTCATTTGCTATTTTGTTTTGTTTTATAGCAAATGTGTACAGAATAGTGCTGTATGGCAGTTAAGTCTCAAAGGTATGTTAAATTGATCAGTGAGTCAAGATTAGTACCGTTGATGTTAATATTTATTAGTAGATTAAAATCTCTATGAAACAGTGTAAAAATATTAAATCAGCTACTGCTTGCCTTTGTTGCGTAAATATATTGACTTATACACTGACAGTACCTAGTTATTGTTGTATTTGTAGGTAATAATTTTTTAATATTTTTTTTCGAATTTATAATTTTTTTATTATTTTTTTTTATATAATATTTCATTGCCGGCAACCCGGGCGTTTATTGGCATTAAATTTTTAACATTTATATGTACTTTACCTGTCTTTACATGTCTGTTCTGAGACGGGATTCAATCTATACTATGGTTGTACAATAATTTATGCTACTGTATGACTATTATAATGTAATTTACATCAAAAACATGCAAAGGTCATTGATGGAGTAAATAAATAAGAACAGTCAACAATTTTGACGGTCTCCGTGGTAGAGTGGTTACGATCCTTGACTAGGAATCCGGAGGTTGCAGGTTCAAACCCCGTCGTGCTCAAGTAATTTTTATTTGATTAATTTGTATTATTTCACAATTTAATCATTAAAAATAATATGTTATATATTTGCAGCATATTTTCACTGTCAATATCGCCCTGGTTAAAAGATCAGCATTCAGAATCGAAACGTTGCTTGAAATGGCTTTAGCCATGTTTGATGACCAGATCTGAATAGCCAGGTACTTTCTCACTTTCCCTTTCCCCGTCTGCTTCCCCTCCTCAATACCTTCAGCCTCACAGGATATCCCAATTTTGAATGCCATACTCTCACTGGTTCCGGACGATTGGGAGCAGCTGGGACTCTTTTCACGTAAAAAAAATTAAAAAGAAGCGGATTTTTGCTTATGTAGTGATGAAGGACTCGACTAGGGTAGGAACCCGATATTTTTGGCCGCTCGATCGGATGGAATAAATTAAACAATGTATTTCCTACCTTAAGTTGGCCGCCCCTATATCTCAGAGCCTCGGGGGAGGGTGAGACCGGAAAAGGGTAGTTCGCAATTGAATCTAAGCTCACTGCGGCAATCAAAAGAATACTCAATGACGGCGCGCATTGGAACAGAGCCCTCGCGAGATGAAACGAAACGAAACGAAACGAATCCAGGAGAAACGGAACGAAACGAAACGAAACACTTTCATCCCGACTTACAGATAAGTGCCAGGGAGCCAGAAAAGTGAGATAAAGTCATTTGGATAATCTGGTTGAGATTCTCTCCATTTGAAAGTAGATGAATATTCGATTTAGAGGCGATCGTCTAATGTGATTTAGCGGCTCAGTTCGTTTATGCGATTATTAGAAGGGTGGGTTTGTTCAGTGGAAAGGGGTCTAAGTTCGGACATCGGATATCCCCGGACATTAGCTAATACCTAAACTAATTTGTCTGACAAATTGACCAAGTTATTTACTTACAGGTGTGGTCATCAATGTTATTCCAAAGTGGTCGGTGGGTGTGACTGAATATTTGAATTGCTAATTTAATAAATGAAAATTTCTTCAATGGATTTGACATCACTTTGTGTGGTTATTGTCAATAAATTAATAAGAATAACTTTAATAAATGTATGTATAGTGACTGCACGTCCCAAATATAGTGTAAATATATAATATGTACAAGTTATATCATAAACAAGAAAATAAAATAATAAATCATATAAATTTGACCTAGCAGCGATTACGTTCAAATCGATTTTAATCGCTCAAATTTGACCTAGCAGCGATTATGTTCAAATCGATTTTAATCGATCAAATTTGACCTAGCAGCGATTATGTTCAAATCGATTTTAATCGAACAAATTTGACCTAGCAGCGATTATGTTCAAATCGATTTTAATCGATCAAATTTGACCTAGCAACGATTATGTTCAAATCGATTTTAATCGATCAAATTTGACCTAGCAACGATTATGTTCAAATCGATTTTAATCAATCAAATTTGATACCACAACAGTTTCACTTAGTCGTAAGTAACCATTTATGGTGTGTATTTCTATTAAAAATTGCAAGATTAATTATAAAATGTCACACTATTTAATCATTCAAAAAAAAAATTATTTAACAATTTTTACAAAAAGTATGCAGCAAAAGGTCCCGATAAACTACCTTTTCGTATTTTCATATGAAGCGGTAACTTGGTGATGTGACATTATAATTTAAAAAAACAAATAATAACTTTGTTTACATCACTTTTATTTTATACTTTTGCCGACCGGGTTTCGCTACTACCGCAGCTTCTTCAGGGCAGTATACAACTATACAACCATGTTTTATACTGGCCTGATGAAGCTACGGTAGTAGCAAAACCCGGTCGGCAAAAGTATAAAATAAAAGTGATGTAAACAAAGTTATTGTTTTATTTTTTAAATTACTTTTTTTTCTATTTTATCTGACGAGAGCTTGTTATTCAAAACTTTATCCTAAATTTACTGTTAACGTTACAAAATATATATATAAATATATGTATAATAAAAACGTTTATAACAAAATTAAAGGATGAATATTTCTCAAGAATCTTAATCAGAAATATTTCATATTTTTTTAAAATAAATATATAAAAATAAACGACAACAATAAGTCGTACATAATATAATATTTCCTTAGTATCTAATAATGTTTTTTTGTTGTATGTCATCGGGTAACATATTTAAACAGCTAAGAATCATGTGATCTAAAGTTCTTTGTCCATATTTGTTTGTATGTTTAGGAACCATTAATCCTTCATCAAAATTGCACTGCATAAGTTAATCTGTTGCAGCATTTGTATTTGTAACCTATGAAATTAAAAACTGCTTTAAATGCGTGGTATTTAATTGTAGATATTTATTATTTTGACGTACAAAATGTCATTTCTATGGCAACACAGAAGAATTTAACATTTCGTTGTGGTTGTTAAAAATTAGCTATAGTTTTTTTATAGAAAAAAATTAAACTTTTGATGACCGTGAAAAGTGACATTATAAATAACTATAAATATTTGTAAATGTAAAAAATTCTCAACTAAAATTTCTGTTAAACCTCGAGTCAGAATTTTTACCTTTTTTGGTCATTTTTTTAAAAATCTGTTCTTCAGGCCTAAAGTAAAAAAAAAAAACATTAATGTTTAAAATATATACTAACTCTTCTTTAGCCACTAACCTTCTGAAAAATTTAATATCAATAAAAAATAAGAATAAAATGCAATGTCCACTGTTTTTTGAAGTTGTGTCCTGTGCGTGCAGTCATATCTTCCCAAACTAAACCGTCATAAAAAAACAGGTAAGTATATTTCTCTATATGTTTGTGCATAATAAGATAAACCCTAACGGGTAGTAGTTGAACAGCGCACTTGAAGTGATTTTTCACAAAAGCGGCGCTATGCAAATCATCCAATTTTATTGTAATGTCTTATTGACTGCACTTATTGAAACCTATCCCAACGTGAACTCAATCTCGCGCATTGCATAACGGCGTTTCAACGTTCGGCCATACGGCCATAAAAGCAATCTGCGCCAGTCTAGGCCTGAAAATTTCATAGGGGGCCTTATTTCGAACTGTTATGACAAACATGAAATGCCGAGAAGCACTCGCCGAATTTCCCAAGTGCCTCCAAAGGGCGGGAAAGCATGAAGGCTGAAAATTCCCGCTGAAATTCCTGAAAACTGAAGCTTCGAGAATTTCCAGCTGGAGTTTGATCAAAGGGCTCAGCCGCCCCAGCCGGCACTTTGTCTTTATAATAAGCCGGTATTTGTTGTTATATTAATGGGATAAGGTGGGGCTACAACTTGACGAGACATTTTTTTGACATTTAAGTTCGAGGAAGTTAAGATGAAGTGTTTTAGGTCTCTTTTAGATTTTTTAAAAGCTTGACGTCAAGAATAAAGCGAGGTACTAAAATGTTAAATCCTTCTTAAATATCCGTCTTCCATATTAAATTATTGTTGGAATAGTTCCTACATTCATATGTCATAATTTTAACAAAATAGATTATATTATATCTCTACTAGCTAATGTGTACCCGGCCTTGCTCGGGTACAATGATTGATTTGACAGGGAAAGTAACTATCTCCAAATAAAATAAAAAACATTCATTAGAATATTTGATTTCATTCCAAACGTTTATTTTTTCAAAATATATTCAAATCATAAAGTTCTTAAGTAGGTGTGTTTTCCTCGTGTTTTCCATTTTGGAAATATTCTCACAAAAAAAACTTCTACTTTTGAATATGCGGTCTGTGTCTAACCAGAGTGTTATATCTATGAGCTAATCTAAATAAAACATGGCGGGTTCAATGTTTTTCATACTAATTTTAAAACGTTATAGCAACAGTTTTACATATTGGATTTCATTCAAACTACTCTCTAAACCTTACCGGCGCTAATAAGAACTAACTGTGCTATTTTCAGCGAAACCGGTTCACTAATTTTCTTGCTGCAACACGGCCCAAGCTAACATAGCGTAAGTAGAGAAAAATAAAAGTGTAAAATAAATATTATAATTTTTATAAACAATAATTATTAGCCTGAAACACTCATCCAAATTGAAAAAACCTTCCGAGAAAAGATAAATGTCGCCGACAGGACTCAAACCCGCAACCTTCTGATATCCGGTCAGATGCTCTACCGTTGAGCTACGTCGGCTTTTTCAATTTGGATGAGTGTTTCAGGTTAATAATTATTGTTTATAAAAATAATTGTTACCCTTTGCTCTATGCACAAAAATCTTGTCTTAAAAACTTTAGTTTGTCAATTAATAAATATTATGTACACAATTGTACGTCGTGATAATAAGTCAAATTTTTTACTAATATTTTATAGTATTATTATCGCGATCATTATGTTTAGTTGACGCCGAATGCAGGAAGAAATTAAGTATAATTTCGCGGATTCTTTCCGTTTCAGAAGTTTTCATATAATATTGTAAGGACCATTTATACCTTACTTACCTGGGACGCTATTCCCGTTCTTTTTAAGGAAGATTCCTTACCCTTTTCCTTAGGGTTAAAGACTTCTTACTTAACTGTGGTTCCGATTCTCTCGAATGACAGCTGTCAGTTGAATTCAGCGAGCGACATTCATCAAAAACGTCAATATTTGCGATGTTTTAACAAAAGAAAAACTCAATATTAAGTATTTTACCAATTACGTTATAATTTACTTTAAACATAATTAGCTAGTAAACATTATTAAACATTATATAGATGCTGACATCTTTGACAATTCACGTCAAGCGCAAATTCAAATGTCACTTTTAGAACTAGTGACAAAAAAAGGTCATTACTTTCTAATGAGGTAGGTACCTTTTATAAAACGTGATTCTTCGTTAAAGGGCTTACTTATGATATTTAAAAATAAAATAAAAATTTATTAAAATGAATTATAACATAATTTAATTGTTTTTAAAAGTTTATTTGAAATTCTTGTGTCACTTGAAGATATTTCATCAATTTGTGTTTTCAAATAATCTCTTGACAATCTATTTGGGATATTTTTACTATGTCTCACCGGAATTCCGCAGTTAACGAAGAAGTCTTTAACCCTAAGGAAAAACGTAAGGAATCTTCCTTAAAAAGAACGGGAATAGCGCCCCTGGTCTATACATTCGTGTGTATAGCTTGGCATATAATTGTGGATATTTTTTTATTCTGGAACTACTAAATTTTAGTAGTATGGCAACACCAAGCTACTCACTTCATATTTGAAATGTTTTCGTCACTTAAAATATTTTCACATTCTCGCGTTTGACGGTTTGTTTTAAAGGAACGCGGCAAAACATCATACTTTTTTACGTTTTCTTTTAAGATTTGTGAAGGTAATTTTTTTTATTTATTTATCTTACATCTTACACATTGTTTTTTCGATACGTAAATATTTAAATATATCGCCTTTCCATGTGATACTCTTCCTTGGAAAAGGTCAAATAATATAAATATTTAAACATAAAATTTTCTTAGAATATTCGGAAAATACCACTGTTTTCTGATCACCGTTTGGTTAAGGTAAACCATATGTACTTGAACCATTGTGTATTTGAAAAATAACTTTAATGGTATCCTTTTAAATTTCAGACTGTAAGTAACGAAAAAGTACTTAAGTAAAAAGAAAGCAAAACATATTTATAATATTTTAAATACTCTGATTTTAGCTTTCGTATGGAATAATCTTTAAAAAATGACAAATTAACATCGTAAATAGCATTTTTAATTACGTTCACCATTACCTAGGACTACGTGAAACTTCGCACTAGAAGAGTGTCAATGTGAAATCTTGGACACATAATAACCATCTGTACTTATACAGCAGGGCTGTTCAAGGTTCAAAATTATAAATTCAAACTTCTACTCCTTTTTATAACAAGTTTGGATGCATGGAATGGAATATCTTTGCGGAAATTATACTAAAAATATTCAGATACACATTTTTTTAACGTACGTTTTTACCATAAATCTGTTTTAAAAAAAAAAAAATAATAATAATTCTTTAAAAAAGATATTAGTTTGTTTCCGCATTCTGATGCTTTAGAATGCCTGTTGTTTCTTATATCTTAGTACTAGGACTGATGAAACCAAGAAAACACTCTTCAAGGACGATTTTGTTAAAGTAAATGATAACTGCTTTTCTCTGGGATAATAGGTACCTCCTCTCCTTAGATACTCCTTGCTACTAGACCCTTTATTGGTCTCTTTTCTAAATGCTACTGGTCAACCTTCCTGGTTTCCTCCTTAAAAACTACTAACCCCTACCCTAACATTCAAAATCATATAAATACACTTTTTTTTAACGTACGTTTTTACCATAAATCTGTTTTAATAAGTGTAAAGATTTCATAATTCTTTAAAATAGATATTAGTTTGTTTCCGTAGTTGGACATTCTGATGCTTTAGAATGCCTGCTGTTTCTTCTATCTTAGTACTAGGACTGATGAAACCAAGAAAAAACTCTTCAAGGACGATTTTGTTAAAGTAAATGATAACTGCTTTTCTCTGGGATAATAGGTACCTCCTCTCCTTAGATACTCCTTGCTACTAGACCCTTTATTGATCTCTTTTCTAAATGCTACTGGTCAACCTTCCTAGTTTCCTCCTTAAAAACTACTAACCCCTACCCCTAACATTCAACATCATATAAATACACTTTTTTTTAACGTACGTTTTTACCATAAATCTGTTTTAATAAAAGTAAAGATTTCATAATTCTTTAAAATAGATATTAGTTTGTTTCCGTAGTTGGACATTCTGATGCTTTAGAATGCCTGCTGTTTCTTCTATCTTAGTACTAGGACTGATGAAACCAAGAAAACACTCTTCAAGGACGATTTTGTTAAAGTAAATGATAACTGCTTTTCTCTGGGATAATAGGTACCTCCTCTCCTTAGATACTCCTTGCTACTAGACCCTTTATTGGTCTCTTTTCTAAATGCTACTGGTCAACCTTCCTGGTTTCCTCCTTAAAAACTACTAACCCCTACCCTAACATTCAAAATCATATGGAAGCAAAATAATAAAGAATTTATCTCTCAGGACACGTGTAGGTGTTTACTTTGACATTATAAACAAAGCATTTTTAGGGTGCAGCATGCTAGTATAAACAAATCCCACGGTTTGTATAAACAAATGAGAACAAAGGAAGTTGCATCATCTCATCATACATAAAAATTATAATTCAATTATAACATATAAGCTATAATCTGTAATATAACATATAAGACGTCAAATTACTACAAGGAAATATATATATATTGCAAAACAATTAAAATGAACAATATCAATTTATTATAATACTAAACATACTAATATGGCGATGGCTCGTGAGACATTATGTTGATAATATAACAGGTTGGAAGTTTTTTATTATATTTTTTGTAGTTATTAATTCATTTTTTGACACATACATTCACACAAACAAGGGACAATGGTTATAAACTTTTTTTTGTTTTTTGTGTAATGTACGAGTATATAATGCAAAAAATCCCACTTAGGCAAGGCCAGTGCGTGGGTATACTTGGTATCAGTTAGTGGCAGTATATTAGTATATTTTTATCAATACATGGATGTTAAAGGTAAGTTAAATAAAAGATTTTAACTTAAATAAGAAAAACAAAACGAAAAAAAAAAAAGAAAATGCGGAATATATACAATTATACCAGGAAAAGGTTAATATCTTTGGTTTTAATCCAGTTTTTTTTGTATTTAATGTTTGTATGTGTTTAAAAACGATATGTTTAGACACTTACATTTTGTAGATAGAAAATTATCCCAGATGCGACTGAAATGTTTTTATTTTCATTTAGGTTATGTTAATATTATTTTCTTCATTGATTAAATAAAATTATAATTTTTAGGAACAATAAAAAAAGCATATCTCTGCGCGATCCTAGTTTTACACAAAGGTACTCCAAGAATCTTATTTTATTAAATGTACAATGGTTGCTAAAATCTTATTTTCATGTGACTAAATTATTTAGTAAAGCAATATCGCATTTTGGAACGAACAGATGTGTTGACACCCGATATATCCCATATTATGGAACCTCAACGAGGGATTGCGCCGTGCTCAAAGTAATGCGAAAAAATATATCCCAGCGCTAGTTAACTTCTCATGTCTGCATCGATTATGTCCGAACACATGTAATATTTACATTCAAGTTATAAATTCTGAATAAAATTTGGGTAAATCATAAAATTTTCAATAGCAAAAACCATTTCTTTAATCTGGACCAAAATTCTGGACCAAATTGAATCTTTTATTAAAATCATTATTGTGAACAAAATTTAAAGTATTATATCGGACTTCTGAGTCACCTGTTCAACGTGATAACTTTTTTAACGATTAACGTAGATATTTATATATTGTATAAATAACATCAATAATATTCTCAGGACACAGAGAAATGTATTTACCTGTTTGTGTACCTACCTGTCCAGTTTTTTTTTTTTTTTTTAATTGAGAGTAAACACAGATAGATACAGTAATTAGGGGGAGAGGGACGTCGGAGAGTTATTATTTATTAATTCAAAATAATGATAGTATTATTACGCAATACGATAAACATAATGTTTTTAAATAGAAAAATATTTTTAAATTTAAATAGGCTTAGCATTTTTCAAAATCTAATCAGAAATATTACTTTTTTCTGACCGTCCCATTGTATGTTTTACAAAATATTTAAAATACGAAAATGATTTTTAAAGTGGAGAAAAGTATGTTTAATCATTTATCGGTGCGTTTTTGTAAATAAACGTAACCAAAGATTTGTAATCTGCATTACAAAAAAAAAAACAGTTTTTTTTTAACGATAGGTTGTGTCTCCCTCCCCTCCAGCCCTCTTCGCAAATCGGGATCAGCTGCCCTGTACAGTTCGCCTGTGTACCACACGTCTAACACAAGTTTTATATTTTAATGAAATATGTTAGGCCGTAAATTTAAGTTGAAATATTGACAATATTTATTAAAGATGAGTAATTTGAATACTATGTTTATAATTTATATGTTAAATTTAAATTTGTGAAGCGAAAGAATTTTCATTGAATTCTTTGTACATTATGAACGTATACATAAATATCAAAAGCGGCCCACAGCTTTAACATTTTTACTGGGACCCTCGATTAATTTACATTGGACAGCCCTGCCCTACATTACCCGCTACTCCACTGGTAGGTACTATTGCAATACGTCATAAAACCCATCGTAACTTTGTTTGATCTATCCTCGCTCCAGAATATTTCAGAATTTCCAGAACACAGCAAACACGTAATCAATCACCCTGGAAAGGGGCTGTCGCCACTGTCACCAGAATGGCATCCATTTAAAATTGAACATTCTCCATCAACTTGGCTGGGGGTATGTACTGACTCTACCTAATGATGTAAGAGCTAGTATGCTGCCCTAAGTATTCGATACCTTCAACTATTTATAAGAATTATTTGCTTTCAAAGTGGAAGATCCTCTTAGAATTAGTGCAATTGTTTCATTGCTGACATTTTGCACGTCTATCAATCAGCTCCAGTTAAATTTAATTAACATATCTTTTCCTTTCTGTGTCTTTTAGTTTAATGTTTCATTTTGAGAGTTGTTGATATTATCTTCAATTATTAAAATTATTTTGTTTTAAATAGTTTTATCCATTACTTACATTTGTTACTGAATTTTAGTTATTTTGCTACGAGTTTAACACCTCCGTGTCATTTACTAGCGTTCTTAAGGGGAACGGCTGCGCGGGCTGTTTCATACAAAACCGAATTTTGGATTTGAGGCCAAAATTCTCACCCAAACCGAATGATTTTATTTTAAATCAAAAGGTATAGCAAATATCTAGTACGGGTTAGGTTAGGGGTTAGGTTTAGGTCAAGTTAGGTTTTAAATTTCCGAAGTTGCCTCTAAAATCATGAAAAATTGATTTCTTTAATGGCCTATATTTCTTAATTTAACACGTTAAAAAAATTAACTACTTCTAATCCGTACTACATATTTACTATACCTTTAATTTAAAAAAGGATCATTCTATTTGGGTGGGTATTTTGACCGCAAATCCAAAATTAAGTTTTGTATGAAACAGGGCGCGCAGCCGTTCCTCTTAAAACTAACTTAAATTAAACAAGTACTAAATATTTTTAGGTGAGGGTGATTTTTTATTATTAGGAGTGGTGATTTTTAGGGGAGGGTGATGGTGGGAGGTGTCAAAATAACAAAGAAATATGGTTAACAAAGGTGATTTACAGGGTGCTGTTATTTTGTTTACTAAAGGAAATTAGTAAATAAAGTTTTTTTTTATTCAAGCGACTGACTTATAATTAAAAATATTCCGCATATTAATTACCAGATCATATTTCTCCAGCTTTCTATACTAATTCCAAGCTGAAAAAATTTAATTAACATCAAAGACATTTCTAATAAATGTATTGAATTGGATTTAGCAATTCTAACTGGCAGGTGCTTGCCAACCCTCCTAGTCTTCATGTCCTTCCTCCTTCCCCTCCCTACTTCCTTCATACTCACAATATACCTACTCCAAATTGGAGATGCCATAGTCCCACTGGCTGCGGAAAGTTGGGGTTCTTTGCAGTACTCGTTGATATGCATGGTAAAGATATCTAAATACTTCCCTTTCGTCTCTCATTCTCCTCTTACTACCTTTAATCACTCAACTTTCCTCAAAAAATTGGGATGTCATAGTCCCACTTATCCCAAACAGATAGGACTCTTCCTTGAAATAACACAAAAACTCAAATAGATCTCGCAGTCACAGATAGGTAAGATATGGAACGATTGGAACTCAAATTAATTTAATGCTCCCCTACTTATTTTACCGGAAATCTGAAATGGAATAATTGTGATTTGAGTATGCAATTATTTATTGTTTTTGTATTTAACTCCTAGTGTTGAATTTTTTTTTAATCTATAACAACTTAAATTCAGTAATGTTTTTTATTAAGTTCAGCGAGGAAATTAGATTTTTTATTATTGTGACAATTGTTTTGGCGTTTGAAGCCATTTTCAGACTTTGATTAGGCCACATTGAGACTACCTGTTATACGATTTTATTTACCCCCACCCTATATTAATTTTTATCATTTTTTTCTAATGATTGGTTAATATTTTCCGTGAAATCCGATTTACTTTATTCTATGAGGCACTTGCAGTTGAAATTTGTTTTTTACCGCATTTAATGGTGGTAGGTTATATTAAATTGTATTTCCTAAATACCTGAATTATGTAAAAGAATTGTATTGCTTAGGTTTCGTGAAAATACTGAGAAGTGGGGAATAGATCTTTTTCACGTATATTTATTACTGTTTTATTCGGATGTATTCGGATCATTTGTTCGTTTATGCCTAGTTGTTCCAGCATATTTCATCTAAGATCCTTTATTTCTGTATGTAAGGTTTTAAGCTCGCTGTTGTTATCAATAGAGCATATAGCAATAGAGAATTTTAATTATCACAATTATTTTCTGCGTAAATTGTTTTTTACCGAAGATATTGCAAATAAGCTATTATTGTGAACTTCTGGCTATAAACTCCATTACATATTTTAACCACAGCGTCCCATCTTCAACAGTTCTACGATCCCCGGAGCAGAGGTAAGTTCTACCACTTCTTCTTCACATTTTAAGATTTCTCATTTCAGATATTGATGCGAGATTGAGGAGATTGGGGCAGGATGCAGACGATGGAAAATGGAATATATTATTAACAATGTTAAATGCTGACACCCCCGGGGGGTATCAACGCTGAGAGCTGACTCCTCCGTTGCTTTGATTGAATAATTGTGAAAATGTTTTCGTTGAAAAAAATAATATTCTAATATTTTGTTTGAAAATTCTTGACTGGGTAACTTAACACGGTAATATATGTATATATATCATCCTAGCGTGTATAATTAGGTTCTATCTGACAAAAAATGCACTACTTAGTACATAGTCTATTACTGCCATCTATGTTATTCATAACCTGGAACTTATCATTAAAAAAAAACATACGCATTTTTAATGTGTGTACCACATAACCGTTGCAGCTGCTCGAAGCCAGTGCGACTATGACATCTCCAATTGGGGTATATTTTGAGGCGGAAGGAAATGGGGAGGAAAATAAAATAGAGACGAGGAAAATTGATAATATTGCTATTCTAAATAAAACATGGCGGGTTCAATATTTTTCATACTAATTTTAACCTTACCGGCACTAATGGGAACAACCTGTGCTATTTTCAGCGAAAGCGGTACAGATATTGTGGTGGTTAATCAGTTTATTTTGTATTTCTTGGGAATTTACTACGTAACAATTTCAAGACATTTAATTTCTGTAAGTTTAATTGGTAGAACTCCTGTTGATTTGAAGTTTCCTTATTATAACTAATAATGTTTCATTTAAAAAAGGATCATTTATAAAAAAAAAAATTGCTGAGTAATTATTATTGCGCGTGACAACTGTTTTGTATGCCGAAGGCAATATCAATTGATTTTGTAATAAATCAAGACATTTTGCAAAAAAATAAGTAACAAGTGTACATTGAAATAAACCTATAAATACAATAATATTATTTTAAGCCTGCAACCGTTTGACTCATATAGAGTAGTCATTATAAAAATATAAAAGTACAAGTTTTTTAAACCTTTTTTTTCTGCATTAAATCCACACGGAACGACCGTAGGAAAATGATTTCCCTCGGAGCATTTATCATCTTTGAGGATACTGTATGCAGGATCTTTTAAAGAAATGAAGGATCGGAAATTCTGGGAAGGAAAAGGGTATGAGGTATGGGTAGAAATCTTGGGGTCGTATTAATCCAGCCCTTCCACTAGGGGCCTCACTCAACTAGTCTCTCCGTATCTGGCCCACCACGCAGTTAGTGGACAGACGCATCTGCCGCCAAGACCAGAACAAATCTCACCCTATGAACCCAGACACCCCTGCTAAGTCACCAAATGTAGCGAACTGCTTGGTGTAACCTATGGCATAGGTATTGGTTATCTAACGAATGGATAACGTACCCATGAGTAGTATGCCAAATTGATGTAAGTTAAATGACATAATTGTTTGTTCTAATATGTAAACTTTGAGACATCTTAAAAAAAATCATAGATATATTTGACAAAAATTATGATAATTGGACATAAGAAGACACGCAGCGAAAGCAAATGAAAATTGTTGGTGAAATTATTAAAAATGATATGAAATACTTAAGAGTTATACTAGACACAAAACTTAACTTGCTGAGTATATCAGTAAGGAAATTGGGAAGTAGTTTTCTTTTTTGGGAAAAATTCATCAAAAAATTTCCAGAAAAAGGACACAATTTACAACTCTATTATTGCTCCAGATTTCAACTATTGCCAAACGGCACGTTTTTTGTGTAATGACAGAGAACAAAACAAATTACAAATTTTCCAAAATAGAGCAATGCGAATAATACTAATGCGAAATAGATATTCAAAAGTGGCTAAAATATTAGAGGAATTAAATTGGAAAACAGTGAAAGAAATGCTGACATTAAACGCAATGATTTTTATACAAAATAAGAAACAACTTGTTACCAAAATATTTTTCTAACAGTATTATTTACTACATGGACATTCACAGACAGAATACAAAAACATGTAAGGAAATTAGACTACCGAAAAAGAACAAAGCCAATAAGTGAAATAGTTTATTTTATAAAGGGATGAAATTTTATAATGCTCTGCCGTTCCCTTCGAAATTACACCAATGAATAAATTTAAAATAGATTGTAAAAACTACATTAATTAAAGCATGAAAAAATCAATTAGTTTTTTTTAAGTCATGTAAAGTACCCAATAGTATATAAGTTACAATAATTAGTTATGTAATAGTATATAACGTATAATTAGTTATATTTTAAACTTAAATATACAAATAACTAAAATAAAATAAGAAAATAAAAACAAAAAACTAAAAGGACGCTATTGGTAACGGTGGAAAAAATAGGCAGATTAGGGGAGTTTCATATTTTTTTCTGTACTTCGAATGGTAGTTTTATATTAAAAACTACTTTCTTCGTAGCATTTTCAAAAGAGTTCTCATGAAAACTGTGTTTAAAGTAACAAATGTAAAGAACATGAACTGGTCTTTACAGCTGGTACATCGGACACGATTTTTAAATATTGCGCCACGTTCTCGGAGTAAGTCATTTACTACGAACTCCGTCCGAAAGTTTCAAGTGTCATCTTCAACCTTCCTAATTGTCTTTCGTTGCCTCCTTTTGCTTCTGCCACTCTCTTCACTGACTCCCAATGAGCGAGATCGAAACAGGGTCGTACATTTTCGAACCTCGAAATTGGTATTCACTTTGTGTCGTCATTATTAATTAATTAATTAAAATAATATACCTTGTTTACACCACTTTATAAATATACATAAATATCTACATGTTTCGACAGCAATGCTATCATCATCAGGAATATATGAAAACTAAAAAATAATTTAAAGTATAGACAAATGATAAAAAAAACATGTAGATATCTACCAAATATATATTCATATACAGTGGTGTAAGCAAAGTTTTATTGTTATTTTTATTACATACTTATATTATTTGTTTATCTGGTCCAGATACCAAACCTCGGTGAAGGGAAGTGACGACAGGCTCATGAAGGCTACAGTTGATTCGAAGTGATTGTTGGCACATCAGTCACAAGAATAATGCCTCCCACAATTTTCTAAGGAGATACATTTTTTTTATAATTTAATGTGAATTAAATATTAATAATTATTAAATTCTGCGAGTATATTTGTTCTTTATTATTGTTACTGCTATTTCGACGTTCAATGCCATTTTCAAACTGTGGTTGAGCCATTTTGAGACGTCTTATTTATATAATTCTATTTATCTCTCTCCAATTTCAATTTTTATGGTGACTGATTTATTACTGGTGAAACCGATTTACTTAGAAACTAAATGTGATAATAGATTCTCCATTCTGTGAGGTACTTATATTTGAAACCTGTTTTCCCCCACATTCTTAATTAATATATAATGACGTGAACGCCATTGACTTGTGTTATGTTGTTTAGGTCTTGTGAAAATACTGAGTAGTGGGGAATAAATATCTTTCCTTGCTTTATTAATTAATGTTATATTGGGATCATTCATTGTTTTATTTATTTCCAATTGATCAACCTGTTACAATAATACTAAAAAAATAATTACATAACTTAATAATAATATTATTAAAATTTGTTTAACATACATTTTTAAAAGCAATAATTATTTGGTATTCAAAGAATTAAACACAAAAAAAAATAATAATGTGATAAAGCATGAAGGATGAATATTGTTGCTTCGAGGCGTAATAATGCATTACACCTCACGTATGCATTAATTACTGTTACCAGGTCTCTTACCACGCGCAGAATGGGTGGGATTTTTAGTATTTCGCTAGCTCTCATAGGTGACAATTCTACGCTAGAACATGAAAAAGACCGTTTTACACTTACAACATTTGAACACGTAGCTATCATAAAGTGAGGAAATCGGTAAATCAACTATTTGTGTATTAACTTCAACCCCCAAAAAGGAAACAAAAAGAAAATAACACGGTGAGAAAAAATCCTACATTAAAAAAACTATAGGTGGTCTTAAATGACGGCCTCCATGGTCGAGGGGTAAGACTCTCGACTACGAATCCGAAGGTCGCGGGCACAAATCCCGGCGTGCGCAAGTAAATTTTATTTAATTAATTTTGTGTTGTTTCACAATTAATTCATTTAAAAATAATATATAGTATATTTGCGCACGTTCCCGAGTGGAAGATACTCTCAGTATCGCCCTGGTGAAAGACCACCATTCAGAATTGAAACGTTGCTTGAAATGGCTTTTTAGCCGTGTTTGGTGACCAGATCTGAATAGCCAGGTATTTCCCCACCTCCCCCTTCCCTTCCCCTTCTCCTTCCCCTCCCCAATACCTTCAGCCTCACAACATTCCCCAATTGGGAATGCCATAGTCTCACTGGCTCCAGACGGTTGGAAGCAGTTGGGACTCTTGTGCGGTATTCATGTAAAAAAAAATAAAAGTATAATTCTAAATAGCCGCAGTCAGTACGCAGGAAAACTTCGCATAAAACTAAGTTATCTTTGAGAAAATTGTCAATTAAGACATTAAATACTAATTTATAGTATAGAAATAGGATA